>OZ005746.1:7622698-7767803 GCA_963930835.1 Spongia lamella | reverse complement strand
CTCGGCTATCCATTCAAGATTCTTTTAGTCGATATATAGCCAGCTAACTAGCTTATTTTGCTTTTTATAAACACTTGCAAATCACTACATATTACAATGCACTTAAATATTGTTATGGTATACATAGCTATCCTACAATGCTACAGCACCTGTATCATAGTAGAGTTCAAGTTCAACTCATCGTTGCTCCCATCGTCGCTGAAGAACAATACTTACAACAGCCGTCACGACAGAAAACAAGCTAGAAACTAACCTGCATCAGTTATACGTAAAAGGCCTAAACTACTATAAATTTAGCAAACTACAACTATGCTACCTAAAAATTCCATTTCTAAAACAAATTAATCCAGTAAATCTAGGCGCCTAAAATTTACTAAAAGAAATATGCACTAATTGAAACAGCATTGTACTACGTATTGTCTCGTTTATTGTTCTATCATAGATCCATGGTATGCTAGAGGCTTTAGATTATTGTGAAGTCCATAGGTAAGCATTTTATTATTATACATTTGTGTCTTTAATGTACAAGGCGATAATAGTCTACTAGCTAGCATGTTTTGGTATTCAGTTGGTTTGTAAGACTAGCCATAGTACAGAGTTATACTATCTATGGTACGTGCATACAATTACAGTATGAAAACTTAGTACTACGTATACAACTACGAATCGTAGCTACATATATAGCTACAATACAAAACACATTGCACTATGTACACAAAATTACAAATCGTATTACAGAAAACTACAATAGCAATTACACAAAAATGTAATTGTACTAAAATTACATTACACTACTACGTATACGTATACACGATGTAACCTTTTTTGCAGCGTACCGTATATGTGTAGCTGTATAGCTACGTAGATAGCATAGTTGCTGTAATAGTTGTGATTAGCCACTGTGATGGCCAACAGTAAAGATCTCAAGAAAGGTAAAGAATAAAGAATTTTGCTGGTATGTAGGTATGTATATACATACGTAATTATGTAACTACATGTACATACATACATACATACATACATACATACATACATACATACATACATACATACATACACACACATGAGTAGCTACTAAAATCATTGACTAGAATTACAAAATTATACTTAAGCTCCAAATTTAATCAATCATATGAATTAGCAACTATTAAGGACAGTTTGATAAAACTTGTTTTAATTGAATTTGTAATGCATAGCTAACCGACAAGGTGTTACGTACGTACATACATACTGTATATAGAATCCAATGTTTATCCTAGCTAGGTAGTGGCCTGTTGTGTCAATAAATTATAGGAAATCATACATTTGTTAAGCCTTAGCATTAGTGATGCACAGATACACATAATTTGAAACCGATGCCAATACTGACATTTAAATTCAAATATGAAGCTTAACATACTTAAATGAATTTTGGCATTTCAGCCATTTCAGGGAATAAGAAATCAGCTATACTTACAACAGAAGATACATCTTTACTAAAAATACATTAATTTATCAGTTTCACTAACCATCTAAATGTATTTATACAAGACTGCTATATTAGAATATATTCACTAGTCCTGGTAAGGTGAATGTTCTGTTAGTGTTTATTGTCTTTTGCGTGGGAGGATCAAAGAGAAAAGTAGTACTGTATTTACCATAAAATGTCTAGTATGCTGTTTTAGATATCAAGTGTGCTGTATAGGAAATACAGCACTGTGGTTAGCAAATACAGTACAGTTATTTCAATTATCATCTGCAACAGCTGCTGTAAACAACCCCCCTTGATAATTACTGCCCACCTTTATGGATTCTTAACATTCCTTAAATGGATCTTCAAAGGTTATTGCCACACCTAAACACAAATATTCAACTAACTTGTTTCAATAAAAGCCGTGACTGAAGCATCATGTATATACAGTATAGGGCTGCATTGCGTCAGATGGTAAACCTACGTAGTCTTATACTGAAAGTGATAACGACCTGCGCCAAAAAAAGATCTGGCTCGCGAGACTACAGTAAGCCTTACAATAAGCTAAAAACAATGCATAGCGTGCTCGACATCACATTAGCCAGTAAGCCTTGCAATAAGCTAACAAGCTTCACGCCTGACATGTTGAACAACCACTCCGACGTGCTTGAATGGCAGATTATCCCAAAGCTTCGCGTTAGATATACTGTACAAGCATCACCGATAATACTAACTTGGCTAAAAGCATCGCACTGAGAGTCCATCACTACAAAATAAACGAAAATAACACTGATAATCCTTCCACACAAAAACAATAAATGAGTTAAAGCACCGCCGACTCGTGATATACAGAAAATACAGCACTCGGGGTGGGGTCTCGTGGTAAATACAGCACTTGGCTACGTCTCGTGCTGTATTTACCACTCGCCCCCGCCCCTCATGCTGTATTTTTCATATATTACTCGCGGCAGTGCTATAACATATACGTACATATCAATCTTTCATTTATTTTCCGTGTTCTCAAGCTACGTATTGTGCTGGCATTATGATTATGATGGAATAATGAGCAGCTGCTTTCATCAAGTAACGGCATCAATATTGATATTTACTAACAAATTGATACTAAACCAATAGCATAAAAATAGGGCCGATACCGATACTAGTATCAGTATCGGTGTAATTCTACTTAGCATTTTGAACAATGAAATTTTGTAGATGGCTATGTAATCACCTATACAATATATTGTAATGCAATCTCCTAGTATATATGTAGATGACCAATTTATTATCTATGTAACTATGCTGGCATATGTACATATGTGGCTTAAATCAACCATTGAATTAGATGTACGTACAAACATGTACATACGTATACGTATAGACAGTAAGCACCCTACGGTTTCCTAACAGTTATATGTAGCTATGTATGCCTTATGCAAAAACATCCAACAACAATTCAGCTTTAGTCAAAATCACATCAGTATTGTTAATTAAGTTACTAGCTATGTTGCTAATAACTCACTCTTTCAGCAAAATTCACATTAGCCCCTGCTGCTATTAATACTTTTACAACTCTATCATAACCTCTCATTGATGCATGATAGAGAGGTGTCCTTCCATACTGTAAAATTAACATATACATAGTAATTAGCAAAACACAAACAAGTGACTTACAATTTTAATTGTAGCTATATATCACCATAGATTATATATGCCCTATGGATATGAAACTTATAAGCGCCACCAGTCATATCCTGGTTTCGGGCCCCCCATTTATAACTGCCCTCTGTCCATAGCGAAAACCATCCTTGAAAGGCCTAATGTGTGATTTTTATCATGCAAAAAAGCTAGAAAGCTGTCTGTGTCCAGCTAGAAATTTATACAAAGAAATCGATATACTCTAATAGTACAGTCACTGTATTTTATAAAATATATACTCTAGTAAAACAGTCTATAAAAATTACATACAAACTTCGCCCTAAATTTAAACCACCCCAGTCAAATTAGCAGGTCACAATGACTATTTCTTGCTACTTTTCAAAAGAATGTAGCCAGTGATTTCTGAGAATATGTGTTACAAAAATCACTGAAGAAAAAATTCGAAAGAGCCGAAAAACTTCACCGCACTGTTAAAAACTGGAACACAGCCCCGTCCAGTCAATACTTTCATCGAGTAGCCTTCGAACTAACCATAAAGCAACATCATATTACATTCGAGTTTCTCACCTTTGTGTAAAAACCTCTGGAAGACAACATAACTGACGATAAAATAACCTTGCTTGACCTACCAAGATTTAGTACTGAAAAATTCTTAAAAACTACTAACAAATACACTCTTAAAAATTATAGAAACAAACTAACTACCGTTACTGACATTCACGAATGAAATTTTTAGAAGTGCGAAATCAGCATAGAGACACTGGCGTTCCATTACGAATGTATAGGCGTGCACTGCTGTTTCACATCCATAGGGCGTATATAATCTGTGATATCACTAATTATCAAACATACATAGTGTATGTACACTATGCATATTTGATAATTACATAAATACTGTGTAATTTAGAATAATCCACCATGCAACAGGTCCAAAGAGTACGTAAGTACGTAGCTATTATTATGAACCATGGTACGTAGTAATGTGGTGTGCATGCAGAGATTATTTGCTACCTTTAAATTTAACATGTACTTAATACAAATCTGAACACAACTGTACGTATATAACACATATGTATGTACATACCTTGCAATAATCTTTACTCATACTTTTGAGAGATTATAGCTACTTACTTGAGCAAATAATGCTATTAAAGCTACCTACGTATCATGCCTTTAAGCATTGATAAAAAAAATTAAGCCTATTATGATAAAATTTAATCGGCTCTGTTGTAATATACCGTATAGCCATAAATTTTTGAGGGACAAATTTTTCAAGGTTTTCGCAAAATTTTTCTATTCTGGAAAATTACTATCCTTGAATTTTGCTTGCTAAAAGAGAATAATGATACGGTAAGTAGCTTATCCTCAAAAAATTATTAACAAAAACTTTACTAAAGCCTAACCAACAAAAATTTTATCCCTCGAAATTTCTAGCTACGTATAAAGTAATTTGAAAGTTAATAGACACGTAGCTACGTATTAGTTACACTTATAAAATTGGGATTTTTGTTGAAATGAGATTTCTATTTTGTCAAACTTATTACGTATTCTATCTTTGCATTCATCTTATTATACAGGGCTCACGATAAGAAATTTAAAGTGTTAGGACAAAAGTATATGTAATTGCTCGGACAAACCAGTCATTGCTCAGACATTGTTTACAACTTCATACTGTATTGTGTTATCATGTATTTGAATATTTAATTTGATCTGTATATTTATCTTGCTTCAGAAAGTACACAGTACAGTTCAACTATAACTTCACACTCGCATGACAATTCACACGTGCATGATACCACGCAACTATTCACATCTGAAAAGCAAAAATTTCTTGTGGAAATCATGATTTACACGAGACGGGTATGTGTAAATTCACACTAGACGTGAAGTGCCACAACACAGGTGCGTGTAAATTTACACAAGACGTAAAGTGCCACGACATATGTCATTTACAGGGGTGTAGCTGCACGGCAACATGTGGTCTTGGACTCGTGGCCATGTACGTACAAAGAAATCTACAAGAATCATTGCACAAGCCACACGACGATGCAGTTGCACAGATTATCAATCAAACTATTTTGATAGTGCTTATTATACGGCTGACTCGCGTGCGTATTCTGTTGTCGGCCATATTGAGTGTCAAATAAGGAGTGGCCTCTCAACATCTTTTCTCCTGATTCATCTCGTGCACGTGCGCCAGACAATAAAAATGGTTGACCTCATCACGTGACGCATTGGTTTTCATAAACACATACAACGTGATTAACAGTACGTACGTACATGAAAAGTGCTGAAGAATTAAAGTAAACAACAGGCTATATAATAATTATACTTACATCTGTGCTGTATGTAGGGATACCGATTGTTCAAACTCGATCGAGAATTCCTCTGTTAATAAATTGAAATACGTATGAAATATTGATATCCCAGGATTTGAAAGGTAAAATTCTATTTTTGCAAAAGCCAAGTAATAAACGGGTGTGATTTTCTGATCTGTTAGAGTTATTATATCACACTACAGTGGCTAAAAATAGCATATCAGCTGAGCAATATTATGATCGGCCGTCCACGCAGGACTAATTGTTTTCCGCTATGTGAGTGTATAGAATATTCCAATGTGAATATTCTCGTTTTAGCCCTAGCTGTATGTGCTCATATGCGCCCTCTATACTTGATGTACTTTTTGTTCTCAATCACCTACAGTATGGTGTGCAACAATAAGTGCCACTAAAAATACTCGTTAAGATTTAATATGTGCATTACTAAAGCACTGCTTACTTTACGTGATATTGTACAGTACGCAAACATGTAACAGGGATGTAGTGTAATAGTTTTGTGATACCACACGTGTACACGCGTGTGAAAATGAAGTTATAGTTGAACGGTACTATACTTCTACAGTACAGCTGGAACGGAGCCTTTGAATGTTTCGTAGGTTAAGTAAACTTTGAAGAGTAGCTAACTATCCTTCGAAGCTTCGTAAAGCACTCATAACACACTAATACGTAAATACAAAAGGGTTAATGAGTGAAAATTGTTTCTTTATTGTGGAAATCGTGGCAGCCTATACATCTTGCGTGATCAATGTTTGTGTGCCACGTCCACTTTTAAGCCAGTCAATTTGGCTTTTTGTACCATAGTATAAGCCTTAAAACAACACGTATATGACAGTTAATGCATGAAAAACATCATTTTAGCCTTTAGTTAGCGTTTGGCTATGTATGGTTGCTGTATGGACATGTCAATATTTGTGATTAGTTGATTGCATCATTCTAAACTGCTGTCATAGATTTACCAAATACTTATAAATTTACAATTTTTTAGATACACTGATTTTACATTTATTTATCAGCGGACTTGTCTTCCGGTCAAGTAAGCAACTGGCCGGAAATCAGTGTAAATTTTGAAAAATATCCGATATCCGACCATTCTCGTGAGCTCTGTTATACTTGATTAAAGATATCTATAGATTGACAAAAAATCTCATAAGCACTTCCAAATATCTATAGCTACCTGAGTGCAAGGTGTTCTTTGCACAAAATTTGCCTATTATGCTGGCATTATGCTCAATGATTTTGTCACTCAAAATTATGCTGTCATACGTACGTACATATGTATGTGGCTTAAATCAACTAATGAATCAGATATAATAGCACATATACATACGTACGTAGCTATAGCATGTACGTAGCTAGCTATAAAGCGCATGCTTGACAGTAAGCACTCTACTGTTTTCTCACAGTTAGCTACGTACATATATGTCTTATGCTAAGACATTCAGCAATAGTCACATCACATCAGTATTGTTAATAAGCCACTAGCTATGTTGCTAATAACCAGTGGCGCATTTAGAAGTTGGTACTAACCAGGGCAAATGGTGGGCCCAAGCCCACTAAGGTGTGCGAAGCACACCCTGATGTGCGTAGCACAAGCTTGCTAGGGGGGTCTGGGGGTAGTCTGGCGTAGCCGACCCTTTTATGCAGCGCCCTCCTGAAAAATAAAAGGGTCTGGTGACTCTCGCATATAGTAGTTGTACGGCGTTATCGAAAACTGGTGCGTCCAATCAAATTGCTTTAATGGTAATTATCAAAATTTTTATGACGTTTCATCAATATCGAAATATAATGGCATTATCTCCAAGGCTTTCTCTTTCGAGAATTGAAGAAGCTTGGCAGTCACATGGCAGAATCTTTGGTTATGCTTCGTTAAAGAATGAGCAGAAGACTGTGATCACAAATTTTATTCTGGGTAATGAGTTTTCGCAGTGCTGCCAACCTCGCTGCCAACTAGTCTGGCATAGCCAATCCGTTTTGCGTTCGAAATATTCGCACCACAGCCTACACTAGAGCTGGGCGATAGTAGTGATTAATCGACTATCATGATAGTTAATCCTGATCATGATTATGATAGTCAACAATCACAATATCGTGATATAACTAATTATGGATATTACAAGCATGTATGTTTGCAGTTAGTCAATTAAAATTGGTGATAGTGACAGTGTTGATGTACATAGCCAATAGAGAGAATAAAAATATATTTAGAAGAAGGTAAGGCAGCAGGTTCTGTTGATTATCTCAATGGGAGCGTCAACAACAATTCAGCTTTAGTCAACATCACATCAGTATTGTTATTAAGTTACTAGCTATGTTGCTAATAACTCACTCTATCAGCAAAATTCACATTAGCCTCTGCTGCTATTAATACTTCTACAACTCTATCATAACCTCTCTCTGATGCAACATAGAGAGGTGTCAATCCATACTATAAAATTAACATATACATAGTAATTAGCAAAACACAAACAAGTGACTTACAATTTTAATTGTAGCTATATATCACCATAGATTATATACGCCCTATGGATATGAAACTTATAAGCGCCACCAGTCATATCCTGGTTTCGGGCCCCCCATTTATAACTGCCCTCTGTCCATAGCGAAAACCATCCCTGAAAGGTCTAATGTGTGATTTTTATCATGCAAAAAAGCTAGAAAGCTGTCTGTGTCCAGCTTGAAATTTATACAAAGAAATCGATAGTACAGTCACAGTATTTTATAAAATATATACTCTAGTAAAACAGTCTATAAATATTACATACAAACTTTGCCCTAAATTTAAACCACCCCAGTCAAATTAGCAGGTCACAATAAATATTTCTTGCTACTTTTCAAAAGAATGTAGCCAGTGAAAATGTGTTACAAAAATCACTGAAGAAAACTTTGAAAGAGCCGAAAAACTTCACCGCACTGTTAAAAACTGGAACACAGCCCCGTCCAGTCAATACTTTCATCAAGTAGTCTTCGAACTAACCATAAAGCAACATCATATTACATTCGAGTTTCTCACCTTTGTGTAAAAACCTCTGGAAGACAACATAATTGACGATGAAATAACCTTGCTCGACCTAACAAGATTTAGTACCAAAAAATTCTTAAAACCTACTAACAAATACACTCTTAAAAATTATGGAAACAAACTAACTACCGTTACTGACATTCACGAATGAAATTTTTAGAAGTGCGAAACCAGCATAGAGACACTGGCGTTCATTTACGAATGTATAGGCGCGCTGCTGTTTCACATCCATGCATAAGGCATATATAATCTATGATATCACTAATTATCAAACATGCATAGTGTGTGTTCACTATGCATATTTGATAGTTACATAAATACTGTGTAATTAGAATAATCCACCATGCAACAGGTTCAAAAAGTAAGTACGTAGCTATTATTATGAACCATGGTATGTAGTAATGTGGTGTGCATGCAAAGGTTATTTGCTACTTTGCTACCTTTAAATTTAACATGTACTTAATACAAATCTGAACACAACTGTACATATATAACACGTACGTATGTACATACCTTGCAATAATCTTTACTCATACTTTTGAGAGATTATAGCTACTTACTTGAGCAAATAATGCTATTAAAGCTACCTACGTATCATGCCTTTAAGCATTGATCAAAATATAAGCCTATTATGATAAAATTTAATTGGCTCTGTTGTAATATACCGTATAGCCATAAAATTTTGAGGGACAAATTTTTCAAGGTTTTCGTAAAATTGTTCTATTCTGGAATATTAATATCCTTAAATTTTGCTTGCTAAAAGAGAATAATGATACGGTAAGTAGCTTATCCTCAAAAAACTATGAGCAAAAACTTTACTAAAGCCCAACCAACAAAAATTTGATCTCTTGAAATTTCTAGCTACGTATATGGTAATTTGAAAGTTAATAGACACGTAGCTACGTATAAGTTACACTTATAAAGTTGGGATTTTCGTTGAAATGAGATTTCTATTTTGTCAAACTTATTACGTATTCTATCGTTGCATTCATCTTATTATACAGGGCTCACGATAAGAAATTCAAGGTGTTAGGACAAAAGTATATGAAATTTCTTGGACAAACCAGTCATTGCTCAGACATTGTTTACAACTTCATACTGTATTGTGTTATCATGTATTTGAATATTTAATTTGATCTGTATATTTATCTTGCTTCAGAAAGTACACAGTACAGTTCAACTATAACTTCACACTCGCATGACAATTCACACGTGCATGATACCACGCAACTATTCACATCTGAAAAGCAAAAATTTCTTGTGGAAATCATGATTTACACGAGACGGGTATGTGTAAATTCACACTAGACGTGAAGTGCCACAACACAGGTGCGTGTAAATTTACACAAGACGTAAAGTGCCACGACATATGTCATTTACAGGGGTGTAGCTGCACGGCAACATGTGGTCTTGGACTCGTGGCCATGTACGTACAAAGAAATCTACAAGAATCATTGCACAAGCCACACGACGATGCAGTTGCACAGATTATCAATCAAACTATTTTGATAGTGCTTATTATACGGCTGACTCGCGTGCGTATTCTGTTGTCGGCCATATTGAGTGTCAAATAAGGAGTGGCCTCTCAACATCTTTTCTCCTGATTCATCTCGTGCACGTGCGCCAGACAATAAAAATGGTTGACCTCATCACGTGACGCATTGGTTTTCATAAACACATACAACGTGATTAACAGTACGTACGTACATGAAAAGTGCTGAAGAATTAAAGTAAACAACAGGCTATATAATAATTATACTTACATCTGTGCTGTATGTAGGGATACCGATTGTTCAAACTCGATCGAGAATTCCTCTGTTAATAAATTGAAATACGTATGAAATATTGATATCCCAGGATTTGAAAGGTAAAATTCTATTTTTGCAAAAGCCAAGTAATAAACGGGTGTGATTTTCTGATCTGTTAGAGTTATTATATCACACTACAGTGGCTAAAAATAGCATATCAGCTGAGCAATATTATGATCGGCCGTCCACGCAGGACTAATTGTTTTCCGCTATGTGAGTGTATAGAATATTCCAATGTGAATATTCTCGTTTTAGCCCTAGCTGTATGTGCTCATATGCGCCCTCTATACTTGATGTACTTTTTGTTCTCAATCACCTACAGTATGGTGTGCAACAATAAGTGCCACTAAAAATACTCGTTAAGATTTAATATGTGCATTACTAAAGCACTGCTTACTTTACGTGATATTGTACAGTACGCAAACATGTAACAGGGATGTAGTGTAATAGTTTTGTGATACCACACGTGTACACGCGTGTGAAAATGAAGTTATAGTTGAACGGTACTATACTTCTACAGTACAGCTGGAACGGAGCCTTTGAATGTTTCGTAGGTTAAGTAAACTTTGAAGAGTAGCTAACTATCCTTCGAAGCTTCGTAAAGCACTCATAACACACTAATACGTAAATACAAAAGGGTTAATGAGTGAAAATTGTTTCTTTATTGTGGAAATCGTGGCAGCCTATACATCTTGCGTGATCAATGTTTGTGTGCCACGTCCACTTTTAAGCCAGTCAATTTGGCTTTTTGTACCATAGTATAAGCCTTAAAACAACACGTATATGACAGTTAATGCATGAAAAACATCATTTTAGCCTTTAGTTAGCGTTTGGCTATGTATGGTTGCTGTATGGACATGTCAATATTTGTGATTAGTTGATTGCATCATTCTAAACTGCTGTCATAGATTTACCAAATACTTATAAATTTACAATTTTTTAGATACACTGATTTTACATTTATTTATCAGCGGACTTGTCTTCCGGTCAAGTAAGCAACTGGCCGGAAATCAGTGTAAATTTTGAAAAATATCCGATATCCGACCATTCTCGTGAGCTCTGTTATACTTGATTAAAGATATCTATAGATTGACAAAAAATCTCATAAGCACTTCCAAATATCTATAGCTACCTGAGTGCAAGGTGTTCTTTGCACAAAATTTGCCTATTATGCTGGCATTATGCTCAATGATTTTGTCACTCAAAATTATGCTGTCATACGTACGTACATATGTATGTGGCTTAAATCAACTAATGAATCAGATATAATAGCACATATACATACGTACGTAGCTATAGCATGTACGTAGCTAGCTATAAAGCGCATGCTTGACAGTAAGCACTCTACTGTTTTCTCACAGTTAGCTACGTACATATATGTCTTATGCTAAGACATTCAGCAATAGTCACATCACATCAGTATTGTTAATAAGCCACTAGCTATGTTGCTAATAACCAGTGGCGCATTTAGAAGTTGGTACTAACCAGGGCAAATGGTGGGCCCAAGCCCACTAAGGTGTGCGAAGCACACCCTGATGTGCGTAGCACAAGCTTGCTAGGGGGGTCTGGGGGTAGTCTGGCGTAGCCGACCCTTTTATGCAGCGCCCTCCTGAAAAATAAAAGGGTCTGGTGACTCTCGCATATAGTAGTTGTACGGCGTTATCGAAAACTGGTGCGTCCAATCAAATTGCTTTAATGGTAATTATCAAAATTTTTATGACGTTTCATCAATATCGAAATATAATGGCATTATCTCCAAGGCTTTCTCTTTCGAGAATTGAAGAAGCTTGGCAGTCACATGGCAGAATCTTTGGTTATGCTTCGTTAAAGAATGAGCAGAAGACTGTGATCACAAATTTTATTCTGGGTAATGAGTTTTCGCAGTGCTGCCAACCTCGCTGCCAACTAGTCTGGCATAGCCAATCCGTTTTGCGTTCGAAATATTCGCACCACAGCCTACACTAGAGCTGGGCGATAGTAGTGATTAATCGACTATCATGATAGTTAATCCTGATCATGATTATGATAGTCAACAATCACAATATCGTGATATAACTAATTATGGATATTACAAGCATGTATGTTTGCAGTTAGTCAATTAAAATTGGTGATAGTGACAGTGTTGATGTACATAGCCAATAGAGAGAATAAAAATATATTTAGAAGAAGGTAAGGCAGCAGGTTCTGTTGATTATCTCAATGGGAGCGTCAACAACAATTCAGCTTTAGTCAACATCACATCAGTATTGTTATTAAGTTACTAGCTATGTTGCTAATAACTCACTCTATCAGCAAAATTCACATTAGCCTCTGCTGCTATTAATACTTCTACAACTCTATCATAACCTCTCTCTGATGCAACATAGAGAGGTGTCAATCCATACTATAAAATTAACATATACATAGTAATTAGCAAAACACAAACAAGTGACTTACAATTTTAATTGTAGCTATATATCACCATAGATTATATACGCCCTATGGATATGAAACTTATAAGCGCCACCAGTCATATCCTGGTTTCGGGCCCCCCATTTATAACTGCCCTCTGTCCATAGCGAAAACCATCCCTGAAAGGTCTAATGTGTGATTTTTATCATGCAAAAAAGCTAGAAAGCTGTCTGTGTCCAGCTTGAAATTTATACAAAGAAATCGATAGTACAGTCACAGTATTTTATAAAATATATACTCTAGTAAAACAGTCTATAAATATTACATACAAACTTTGCCCTAAATTTAAACCACCCCAGTCAAATTAGCAGGTCACAATAAATATTTCTTGCTACTTTTCAAAAGAATGTAGCCAGTGAAAATGTGTTACAAAAATCACTGAAGAAAACTTTGAAAGAGCCGAAAAACTTCACCGCACTGTTAAAAACTGGAACACAGCCCCGTCCAGTCAATACTTTCATCAAGTAGTCTTCGAACTAACCATAAAGCAACATCATATTACATTCGAGTTTCTCACCTTTGTGTAAAAACCTCTGGAAGACAACATAATTGACGATGAAATAACCTTGCTCGACCTAACAAGATTTAGTACCAAAAAATTCTTAAAACCTACTAACAAATACACTCTTAAAAATTATGGAAACAAACTAACTACCGTTACTGACATTCACGAATGAAATTTTTAGAAGTGCGAAACCAGCATAGAGACACTGGCGTTCATTTACGAATGTATAGGCGCGCTGCTGTTTCACATCCATGCATAAGGCATATATAATCTATGATATCACTAATTATCAAACATGCATAGTGTGTGTTCACTATGCATATTTGATAGTTACATAAATACTGTGTAATTAGAATAATCCACCATGCAACAGGTTCAAAAAGTAAGTACGTAGCTATTATTATGAACCATGGTATGTAGTAATGTGGTGTGCATGCAAAGGTTATTTGCTACTTTGCTACCTTTAAATTTAACATGTACTTAATACAAATCTGAACACAACTGTACATATATAACACGTACGTATGTACATACCTTGCAATAATCTTTACTCATACTTTTGAGAGATTATAGCTACTTACTTGAGCAAATAATGCTATTAAAGCTACCTACGTATCATGCCTTTAAGCATTGATCAAAATATAAGCCTATTATGATAAAATTTAATTGGCTCTGTTGTAATATACCGTATAGCCATAAAATTTTGAGGGACAAATTTTTCAAGGTTTTCGTAAAATTGTTCTATTCTGGAATATTAATATCCTTAAATTTTGCTTGCTAAAAGAGAATAATGATACGGTAAGTAGCTTATCCTCAAAAAACTATGAGCAAAAACTTTACTAAAGCCCAACCAACAAAAATTTGATCTCTTGAAATTTCTAGCTACGTATATGGTAATTTGAAAGTTAATAGACACGTAGCTACGTATAAGTTACACTTATAAAGTTGGGATTTTCGTTGAAATGAGATTTCTATTTTGTCAAACTTATTACGTATTCTATCGTTGCATTCATCTTATTATACAGGGCTCACGATAAGAAATTCAAGGTGTTAGGACAAAAGTATATGAAATTTCTCGGACAAACCAGTCATTGCTCAGACATTGTTTACAACTTCATACTGTATTGTGTTATCATGTATTTGAATATTTAATTTGATCTGTATATTTATCTTGCTTCAGAAAGGAAGTATACTATACAGTACAGTTCAACTATAACTTCACACTTGTGTGACAATTCACGCGTGCATGATACCACGCAACTATTCGCATGGTAAATGCAAAAATTTCTTGTGTGGAAATCACGATTTACACCAGACGGGTATGTGTAAATTCACACAAGACGTGAAGTGCCACAACACAGGTGCATGTAAAATTACACAAGATGTAAAGTGCCACGACACATGTCATTTACAGGGGTGTAGCTACACGGCAACATGTGGTCTTGGACTTGTGGCCATGTACGTACAAAGAAATCCACAAGAATCATTGCACAAGCCACACGACGATGCAGTTGCACAGATTATCAATCGAACTATTTTGATAGTGCTTATTATACGACTGACTCACATGTGTATTCTGTTGTCGGCCATATTGAGTGTCAAATAAGGAGTGGCCTCTCAACATCTCTTCTCCTGATTCACCTCGTGCACGTGCGCCAGATAATAAAAATGGTTGACCTCATCACGTGACGCATTGGTTTTAATAAACACATACAACGTGATTAACAGTCCGTACGTACATGAAAAGTGCTGAAGAATTAAAGTAAACAACAAGCTATATAATCTATTTACATCTGTGCTTACGTAGGGATACCGATTGTTCAAATTCGATCGAGAATTCCTCTGTAAATAAATTGAAATATGTATGAAATATCGATATCCCAGGATTTGAAAGATAAAATTCTATTTTTGCAAAAGCCAAGTAATAAATGGGTGTGATTTTCTGATCTGTTAGAGTTATTACATCACACTACAGTGGCTAAAAATAGCATATCAGCTGAGCAATATTATGATCGGCCGTCCACGCAAGACTAATTGTTTTGCGCTATGTGAGTGTATAGAATATTCCAATGTGAATATTCTCGTTTTAGCCCTAGCTGTATGTACTCATACGCGTCCTCTATACTTGATGTACTTTTTGTTCTCAATCACCTACAGTATGGTGTGCAACAATAAGTGCCACTAAAAATATTCGTTAAGATTTAATATGTGCACTACTAAAGCACTGCTTACTTTACGTGATATTGTACAGTACGCAAACATGTAACAGGGATGCAGTGTAATAGTTTTGTGATACCACACGTGTACACACGTGTGAAAATGAAGTTATAATTGAACGGTACTATACTTCTACAGTACAGCTGGAACGGAGCCTTTGAATGTTTCGAAGGTTAAGTAAACTTTGAAGAGTAGCTAACTATCCTTCGAAGTTTCGTAAAGCACTCATAACACACTAATACGTAAATACAAAAGGGTTAATGAGTGAAAATTGTTTCTTTATTGTGGAAATCGTGGCAGCCTATACATCTTGCGTGATCAATGTTTGTGTGCCACGTCCACTTTTAAGCCAGCCAATTTGGCTTTTTGTACCATAGTATAAGCCTTAAAACAACAAGTATATGACAGTTAATGCATGAAAAACATCATTTTAGCCTTTAGTTAGTGTTTGGCTATGTATGGTTGCTGTATGGACATGTCAATATTTGTGATCAGTTGATTGCATCATTCTAAACTGCTGTTATAGATTTACCAAATACTTATAAATTTACAATTTTTTAGCTACACTGATTTTACATTTATTTATCAGCGGACTTGTCTTCCGGTCATGTAAGCAACTGGCCGGAAATCAGTGTAAATTTTGAAAAATATCCGATATCCGACCATTCTCGTGAGCTCTGTTATGCTTGATTAAAGATCTCTATAGATTGACCAAAAATCTCATAAGCACTTCCAAATATCTATAGCTACCTGAGTGCAAGGTGTTCTTTGCACAAAAAATTGAATATTATGCTGGCATTATGCTCAATGATTTTGTCACTCAAAATTATGCAGGCATACGTACGTGTGTGGCTTAAATCAACTAATGAATCAGATATAATAGCACATATATACGTAGCTATAGCATGTGGCTAGCTATACATTGTATGCTTGACAGTAAGCACTCTACTGTTTTCTCACAGTTAGCTACGTACATATATGGCTTATGCTAAGATATTCAGCAATAGTCACATCACATCAGTATTGTTAATAAGCCACTAGCTATGTTGCTAATAACCAGTGGCGTATCTAGAAGTTGGTACTAACCAGGGCAAATGGTGGGCCCAAGCCCACTAAGGTGTGCGAAGCACACCCTGATGTGCGTAGCACAAGCTTGCTAGGGGGGTCTGGGGGTAGTCTGGCGTAGCCGACCCTTTTATGCGGTGCCCTCCTGAAAAATAAAAGGGTCTGGTGACTCGCATATAGTAGTTGTACGGCGTTATCGAAAACTGGTGCGTCCAATCAAATTGCTTTAATGGTAATTATCAAATTTTTATGACGTTTCATCAATATCGAAATATAATGGCGTTATCTCCAAGGCTTTCTCTTTCGAGAATTGAAGAAGCTTGGCAGTCATATGGCGGAATCTTTGGTTATGCTTCGTTAAAGAATGAGCAGAAGACTGTGATCACAAATTTTATTCTGGGTAATGAGTTTTTGCAGTGCTGCCAACCTCGCTGCCAACTAGTCTGGCATAGCAAATCCGTTTTGCGTTCGAAATATTCGCACCACAGCCTACACAGCTTATAACAGACGACGCCATACTTGTAATTGTGTATCGAAACCTGACAAGTTAGCAATATCGACATGACGTTGACATGAAAATCAATTTATAATTACATTCCAGTTGTACAGGTGCGCGTTGCGAGAGTCACCAGACCCTTTTATTTTTCAGGAGGGCGCTGCATAAAAGGGTCGGCTACGCCAGACTAGTCTGGGGGCATGCCTCCCCAGGAAAATTCTCACACTTAGCTACGTACATACGGTACGCTTCATAGAAAAGTTTACGTTTCATGATCACGGTACGACTACGATTACAAGTTACTACGAAAAATACTACTGCGTGATTACGATTACAAGTTATTACAAAACGTACTACGGCGTAATTACGATACGATGCGTACTTAGCTTATTGTATCAGGAAATGTTAGGACTCAGCTGAAGGAATCCCCAAGGGAATCTACCAAAATCCATCCCATTATTAACCACAAGAATCTTGCTAAACATCTATGCAAGCCAAACAAAGCACTTTAAATGGTAACAAAACAGCGTTTATACACTATTAATAATCATTTTATATATTTTCTGTATGCAGCGATTATTCACAAACCTGTTTCCTTCCAGTTTCAAACGATACCAATCATCAATACAACCAAGTTTCAAGCCTGTTTTCTTTGTATTGCATTTCTACAACACTAAACAAACCTAAGTATCGCTATAACTTTTCTCCAGAGGCAACTATTTTTACCTGACACAAACAATACTCCGTGAACGGAACCCGGGTATGTTAGTAAACGGCCCAATAGTAGCGTGACCTTTCTATAATAAGCGCACCAGCTACTGAAACGCACAAGAAACTTGTTAGCAAGTCCATCGGGTAAGTTATACCATCGATATGGCATCAACAGGGGTTTAAGAATTAATAAGTACACGTAATTACTAGTAAGTACGCGTACTTAATTACGAAAGTAAGGTACGGTACGTAGTAAAGTACATTCCGTACTACGGTACAATTACTCGTACTACGATCGTACTACGGTACGAAACGTAAACTTTTCTATGAAGTGTACCGTATATACCTTATGCTAACATTTAAAGCAATAGTCACATCACATCGGTATAGTTAATAAGCCACTAGCTAGCTATGTTGCTAATAACTCACCTTATTAGCAGAATTCGCATCAGCCCCTGCTGCTATTAACAATTTTACGATTCTATCATGACCAAGAATTGATGCCTCTAACAGAGGTGTCCGTCCATCCTGTAAAATTAACAAATAGTAAATACGTAGCAAAACACAAGCGAGTAACTTACAATTCTAATTGTAGCTACGTACGTATTACAAATTATCAAATATGCATATCGTGTGTGGGTTATTACAGTAACACAAATACTGTGTAATTAGAAGAATCCAATAATGTACTACGTATATACTTAATGTTTACATTACGGTAGCTATGTGTGTTAATCTAAACCAAACAAATTTTAAATAGTAAAGTCATTGTAAGCCATCAAGCAATAGGTTCATTATTTGCCAAAAAGTAGCTATGTACGTAGCTATTATTATGAACAATGGTACGTAGTAATGTGGTGTCCATGAAGAGGTTATTTGCTACCTTTAAATTGTACTTACGTAATACAAATCTGAACACAACTGTATGTATATAACGTACGCATACCTTGCAATAATCTCTACTCGTACTTTTTGAGAGATTATAGCTAGCTACTTACTTGATCAAATAATGCTATTAAAGCTAGGGCTGAGTGATAATATCGTTTTAAGAATAATCGTGATAAAATAATTGTTATCGCGATAATTTTTGAGAAATCAATATCAACACACTCTAATAGAACAGTCAAATACTCTAACAGGACAATCAAATACTTCAATAGAACAATCAGTGTGCATGCCAACTAGTTGAGGTTACACCACTGAATCAATAATGCACATTCATGGAAGTGGTAGTACGTAGTTACTCCAAAAGAGCATAATTGCTGCAATAACTAAAATTATTGTGCATGTAAACACTAAAATACACTGATACCATAATTTATTGACTATCGTGATAGTATCGTGTATCGTGAATAGTTTACAACTATCAATCGTGAAAGTGATTTTTAGACTATCGCTCAGTCCTAATTAAAGCTACCTATCATGCTTTTAAGCATTGATAAAAAATTAAGCCTATTATAACAAAATTTAATTTAATCGGCTCTGCTGTAATGTCCCGTATAGCTATAAACTTTTGAGGGACAAATTTTTCAAGGTTTTCACGAAATTGTTCTAGCCTCAAAAATTAAAATTTTGCTTGCTAAAAGAGAATAATAATTTGGTAAGTACAAAAATTTGCTCGCAAGAACTTTACTAAAGCCTAATCAATGAAAATGTTAACCCCCGAAAATTTCTAGCTATACGGTAATTTGAAAGTTAATAGATAGCTATAAGTTACACTTACGTATAAAGTTGGGATTTTCGTTGAATTGCGATTTCTATTTTGTCTATCGTTACATTCATCTTATTATACAGGGCTCATGATAAGCAATTTAAAGTGTTAGGACAAAAGTCCTCACAAATATGTAATTGCTTGGACAAGCCAGTCATTGTTCAGACATTGTTTACAACTCTATACTGTATTGTGTTGTTATGTATTTGAATATTTAATTTGATCTGTATATTTATCTTGCTTCAGAAAGGAAGTATACTATACTTCTACAGTACAGCTGGAACGGAGCCTTTGAGTGTTTCGAATAGTGTTGTACTGATTGCCGAGTATACCGATATCCGATTATTTTACATTCCAGACAGCCGATATTTCAATCCGATACCGATTATTACAAACATACAATATACCTTACAAAAGTGTAAGATTCTGTCAAAATTAGCAAATCTCTTGGTTCAGTTAGGTTCTTGAATTATTTCATTTTAATAAACCGATATTGTAACCTTAAATTCTATCTATATCGATTGTCACAAAATTTATCAATAATCTGCTGTTTCCGATTGTGATCCGATTAATCGGTACAACAGTAGTTTCAAAGGTTAAGTACACTTCGAAGGTAGCTAACTATCCTTCGAAGCTTCGTAAAGCACTCATAACACACTAATACGTACGTAAATACAAAAGGGTTAATGAGTGAAAATTGTTTCTTTATTGTGGAAATCGTGGCAGCATATACATCTTGCGTGATCAATGTTTGTGTGCCACGTCCACTTTTAAGCCAGCCAATTTGGCTTTTTGTACCATAGTATAAGCCTTAAAACAACACGTATATGACAGTTAATGCATGAAAAACATCATTTTAGCCTTTAGTTAGCGTTTGGCTATGTATGGTTGCTGTATGGACATGTCAATATTTGTGATCAGTTGATTGCATCATTCTAAACTGCTGTTATAGATTTACCAAATACTTATAAATTTACAATTTTTTAGCTACACTGATTTTACATTTATTTATCAGCGGACTTGTCTTCCGGTCATGTAAGCAACTGGCCAGAAATCAATGTAAATTTTGAAAAATATCCGATATCCGACCATTCTCGTGAGCTCTGTTATACTTGATTAAAGATCTCTATAGATTGACCAAAAATCTCATAAGCACTTCCAAATATCTATAGCTACCTGAGTGCAAGGTGTTCTTTACACAAAAAATTGCCTATTATGCTGGCATTATGCTCAATGATTTTGTCACTCAAAATTATGCAGGCATACGTACGTGTGTGGCTTAAATCAACTAATGAATCAGATATAATAGCACATATACATACGTAGCTATAGCATGTAGCTAGCTATACATTGCATGCTTGACAGTAAGCACTCTACTGTTTTCTCACAGTTAGCTACGTACATATATGGCTTATGCTAAGACATTCAGCAATAGTCACATCACATCAGTATTGTTAATAAGCCACTAGCTATGTTGCTAATAGCCAGTGGCGTATCTAGAAGTTGGTACTAACCAGGGCAAATGGTGGGCCCAAGCCCACTAAGGTGTGCGAAGCACACCCTGATGTGCGTAGCACAAGCTTGCTAGGGGGGTCTGGGGGTAGTCTGGCGTAGCCGACCCTTTTATGTGGCGCCCTCCTGAAAAATAAAAGGGTCTGGTGACTCTCGCATATAGTAGTTGTACGGCGTTATCGAAAACTGGTGCGTCCAATCAAATTGCTTTAATGGTAATTATCAAAATTTTTATGACGTTTCATCAATATCGAAATATAATGGCATTATCTCCAAGGCTTTCTCTTTCGAGAATTGAAGAAGCTTGGCAGTCACATGGCAGAATCTTTGGTTATGCTTCGTTAAAGAATGAGCAGAAGACTGTGATCACAAATTTTATTCTGGGTAATGAGTTTTCGCAGTGCTGCCAACCTCGCTGCCAACTAGTCTGGCATAGCCAATCCGTTTTGCGTTCGAAATATTCGCACCACAGCCTACACTAGAGCTGGGCGATAGTAGTGATTAATCGACTATCATGATAGTTAATCCTGATCATGATTATGATAGTCAACAATCACAATATCGTGATATAACTAATTATGGATATTACAAGCATGTATGTTTGCAGTTAGTCAATTAAAATTGGTGATAGTGACAGTGTTGATGTACATAGCCAATAGAGAGAATAAAAATATATTTAGAAGAAGGTAAGGCAGCAGGTTCTGTTGATTATCTCAATGGGAGCGTCCATAGGCATACGGAGCATTCAAAACTGGGGGGGCTATTGAAGTTATCAGGACACATTTGTATGTTAGAAAATTCATTCCTATGAAAACTGGGGGGTCTTTAGCCCCCTTAGCCCAACAACTGTAACTATATAAAGTGACTAAAAATTTAAATTATTGTATCAAACACTATCGTGATACTATCGTTATCGTGACATCTAAGTCATGATAGATCGTGATGATGATAATTGTACTATTGCTCAGCTCTAGCCTACACAGCTTATAACAGACGACGCCATACTTGTAATTGTGTATCGAAACCTGACAAGTTAGCAATATCGACATGACGTTGGCGTGAAAATCAATTTATAATTACATTCCAGTTGTACAGGTGCGCGTTGCGAGAGTCACCAGACCCTTTTATTTTTCAGGAGGGCGCTGCATAAAAGGGTCGGCTACGCCAGACTAGTCTGGGGGCATGCCTCCCTAGGAAAATTCTCACACTTAGCTACGTACATACGGTACACTTCATAGAAAAGTTTACGTTTCGTGATCACGATACGACTACGATTACAAGTTACTACGAAAAATACTACGGCGTGATTACGATTACAAGTTATTACAAAACGTACTACGGCGTAATTACGATACGATGCGTACTTAGCTTATTGTATCAGGAAATGTTAGGACTCAGCTGAAGGAATCCCCAAGGGAATCTACCAAAATCCATCCCATTATTAACCACAAGAATCTTGCTAAACATCTATGCAAGCCAAACAAAGCACTTTAAATGGTAACAAAACAGCGTTTATACACTATTAATAATCATTTTATATCTTTTCTGTATGCAGCGATTATTTACAAACCTGTTTCCTTCCAGTTTCAAACGATACCAATCATCAATACAACCAAGTTTCAAGCCTGTTTTCTTTGTATTGCATTTCTACAACACTAAACAAACCTAAGTATCGCTACAACTTTTCTCCAGAGGCAACTATTTTTACCTGACACAAACAATACTCCGTGAACGGAAACCGGGTATGTTAGTAAACGGCCCAATAGTGATGTGACCTTTCTATAATAAGCGCACCAGCTACTGAAACGCATAAGAAACTTGTTAGCAAGTCCATCGGGTAAGTTATACCATTGATATGGCATCAACAGGGGTTTAAGAATTAATAAGTACACGTAATTACTAGTAAGTACGCGTACTTAATTACGAAAGTAAGATACGGTACGTAGTAAAGTACATTCCGTACTACGGTACAATTACTCGTACTACGGATCGTACTACGATCGTACTACGGTACGAAACGTAAACTTTTCTATGAAGTGTACCGTATATACCTTATGCTAACATTTAAAGCAATAGTCACATCACATCGGTATAGTTAATAAGCCACTAGCTAGCTATGTTGCTAATAACTCACCTTATTAGCAGAATTCGCATCAGCCCCTGCTGCTATTAACAATTTTACGATTCTATCATGACCAAGAATTGATGCCTCTAACAGAGGTGTCCGTCCATCCTGTAAAATTAACAAATAGTAAATACGTAGCAAAACACAAGCGAGTAACTTACAATTCTAATTGTAGCTACGTACGTATTACAAATTATCAAATATGCATATCGTGTGTGGGTTATTACAGTAACACAAATACTGTGTAATTAGAAGAATCCAATAATGTACTACGTATATACTTAATGTTTACATTACGGTAGCTATGTGTGTTAATCTAAACCAAACAAATTTTAAATAGTAAAGTCATTGTAAGCCATCAAGCAATAGGTTCATTATTTGCCAAAAAGTAGCTATGTACGTAGCTATTATTATGAACAATGGTACGTAGTAATGTGGTGTCCATGAAGAGGTTATTTGCTACCTTTAAATTGTACTTACGTAATACAAATCTGAACACTACTGTATGTATATAACGTACGCATACCTTGCAATAATCTCTACTCGTACTTTTTGAGAGATTATAGCTAGCTACTTACTTGATCAAATAATGCTATTAAAGCTAGGGCTGAGTGATAATATCGTTTTAAGAATAATCGTGATAAAATAATTGTTATCGCGATAATTTTTGAGAAATCAATATCAACACACTCTAATAGAACAGTCAAATACTCTAACAGGACAATCAAATACTTCAATAGAACAATCAGTGTGCATGCCAACTAGTTGAGGTTACACCACTGAATCAATAATGCACATTCATGGAAGTGGTAGTACGTAGTTACTCCAAAAGAGCATAATTGCTGCAATAACTAAAATTATTGTGCATGTAAACACTAAAATACACTGATACCATAATTTATTGACTATCGTGATAGTATCGTGTATCGTGAATAGTTTACAACTATCAATCGTGAAAGTGATTTTTAGACTATCGCTCAGTCCTAATTAAAGCTACCTATCATGCTTTTAAGCATTGATAAAAAATTAAGCCTATTATAACAAAATTTAATTTAATCGGCTCTGCTGTAATGTCCCGTATAGCTATAAACTTTTGAGGGACAAATTTTTCAAGGTTTTCACGAAATTGTTCTAGCCTCAAAAATTAAAATTTTGCTTGCTAAAAGAGAATAATAATTTGGTAAGTAGCTTTTCCTCAAAAATTTGCTCGCAAAAACTTTACTAAAGCCTAATCAATGAAAATGTTAACCCTCGAAAATTTCTAGCTATACGGTAATTTGAAAGTTAATAGATAGCTATAAGTTACACTTATAAAGTTGGGATTTTCGTTGAATTGCGATTTCTATTTTGTCTATCGTTACATTCATCTTATTATACAGGGCTCATGATAAGCAATTTAAAGTGTTAGGACAAAAGTCCTCACAAATATGTAATTGCTTGGACAAGCCAGTCATTGTTCAGACATTGTTTACAACTCTATACTGTATTGTGTTGTTATGTATTTGAATATTTAATTTGATCTGTATATTTATCTTGCTTCAGAAAGGAAGTATACTATACTTCTACAGTACAGCTGGAACGGAGCCTTTGAGTGTTTCGAATAGTGTTGTACTGATTGCCGAGTATACCGATATCCGATTATTTTACATTCCAGACAGCCGATATTTCAATCCGATACCGATTATTACAAACATACAATATACCTTACAAAAGTGTAAGATTCTGTCAAAATTAGCAAATCTCTTGGTTCAGTTAGGCTCTTGAATTATTTCATTTTAATAAACCGATATTGTAACCTTAAATTCTATCTATATCGATTGTCACAAAATTTATCAATAATCTGCTGTTTCTGATTGTGATCCGATTAATCGGTACAACAGTAGTTTCAAAGGTTAAGTACACTTCGAAGGTAGCTAACTATCCTTCGAAGCTTCGTAAAGCACTCATAACACACTAATACGTAAATACAAAAGGGTTAATGAGTGAAAATTATTTCTTTATTGCGACAACCGTGGCATCCTATACATCTTGCGCCATCGATGTTTGTGTGCCACGTTCATTCATTTTTAAGCCAACCAATTTGGCTTTTTGTACCATAGTACGTATCAGCCTTAAAACAATATGTATATGACAGTTATTACATGAAAAACATCATTTTAGCCTTTAGTTAGCATTTGGCTATGTATGGTTGCTATATGAACATGTCCATTTTGTAATCAGTCGATTGCATAATTCTAAACTGCTGTTATAGGTTTACCAAATACATATAAATTTGAAGTTTAGCTAAATTGATTTTATATTTACTTATGAGCGGACATGTTTTCTGGTCATGTAAGAAATCAGTGTAAAATTTGAAAAATATCTGATATCCGACCATTCTTGTGAGCACTGTCATACTTGATTAAAGATCTCTATAGCTTGACAAAAAATCTCATAAGCACTTCCAAATATCTATAGCTACCTGAGTGCAAGGTGTTCTTTGCACAAAAATTGCCTATTATGTTGGCATTATGCTCAATGATTTTGTCACTCAAAATTATGCTGGCATACGTACGTACATACGTATGTATGTATGTGGCTTAAATCAACTAATGAATCAGATATAATAGCACATATACATACGTAGCTATAGCATGTACGTAGCTAGCTATAAAGCGCATGCTTGACAGTAAGCACTCTACTGTTTTCTTACATTTAGCTATGTACATATATGCCTTATGCTAACATATAAAGCAATAGTCACATCACATCGGTATAGTTAATAAGCCACTAGCTAGCTATGTTGCTAATAACTCACCTTATTAGCAGAATTCGCATCAGCCCCTGCTGCTATTAACAATTTTACAATTCTATCATGACCACGCAATGATGCCGCTAACATAGGTGTCCGTCCATCCTGTAAAATTAACAAATAGTAAATACCAAAACACAAGCGAGTGACTTACAATTCTAATTGTAGCTACGTACGTATCACAAATTATCAAATATGCATATTGTGTGTGGGTTATTACAGTAACACAAATACTGTGCAATTAGAAGAATCCAGCAATGTACTATGTACATACTTAATGTTTACATTACGGTAGCTACATGTGTTAATATAAACAAAATAAATTTAATATAGTAAAGTCATTGTAAGCCATCAAGCAATAGGTTCATTATTTGCCAAAAAGTTGCTATGTACGTAGCTATTATTATGAACAATGGTACGTAGTAATGTGGTGTCCATGAAGAGGTTATTTGCTACCTTTAAATTGTACTTACGTAATACAAATCTGAACACAACTGTATGTATATAACGTACGCATACCTTGCAACAATCTTTACTCATACTTTTTGAGAGATCATAGCTACGTACTTATGTACTTGATCAAATAATACTATTATAATATAAAACTACCTATCATGCTTTTAAGCATTGATCAAAAATTAAACCTATTATGATAAAATTTAATTGGCTCTATTGTAATATACCATATAGCCATAAATTTTTGAGGGACAAATTTTTCAAGGTTTTCGCAAAATTTTTCTATTCTGGAAAATTACTATCCTTGAATTTTGCTTGCTAAAAGAGAATAATGATACGGTAAGTAGTTTATCCTCAAAAAATTATTAGCTTACTAAAGCCTAACCAACAAAAATTTTATCCCTCGAAATTTCTAGCTACGTATAAAGTAATTTGAAAGTTAATAGACACGTAGCTACGTATTAGTTACACTTATAAAGTTGGGATTTTCGTTGAAATGAGATTTCTATTTTGTCAAACTTATTACGTATTCTATCGTTGCATTCATCTTATCATTAAGTACGGTAGTACTTAATAGTAGGGATTGGTAAGAAATTGTATGGTATCCTGATTTTTCGCACTTCATAAAACAACCTTCCAATAGGCTTTACCCGAAAAAACCGACTGGAATGCATTGGTAAGGCTGTAATGATGCTGTACCTTGGTTAAACGAAGCGACAAGTCGAATATTTCGACCTACAGCCAACTTTGAAAATTTCGAAATTCATCTGTATTTCGTCTGCCGGCCAGCCTGCCTGCCTGCCTGCCGTAAGACCCGGTTGCGCTAGCTGTAGGGCTCTAGAACTTTCACACAATAAAGGTAATGGCGGCGGATTTACGAAAATGTTGTTCCGAAGACGATTTACCCACTGCGCCATGGCGATTCCTTTTATCCTTCATTCCCTTCCTTGTTCTTCTATATTCCTAGCAAGGTGTGAATCTCACCTTTGAAGGTGACGATAGCCTGTTACGGCTTCTGCTTATTACGTCACGCTAAAACCTGGCTTGCACGTGATATAATTAGTTACAGTGGCACGATGTTTTCGCGTGTACTTTATTACATCGTGAACTTCAAGATTATAGCCTTGGACAAATAGCTTTTGCTGTTTTTCCAGCGTTATTTGCTATCACACAGCTGCTTTGCCATGTAAGCGCGTTGTTAACAAGCGCCTGAAAACAAGCATAATTATTACGTAAGCGCCTGTAACATTTGTGAGCCTGCTGAAAGATTATTATGAATGCTTAGCATGTATAAAAAGCAAACAAACTACGTAGAATGATAAAAAATTAAAAATTTAAAAGGTAAGTAGGGATTGAATTCAATAGTGCTACAAAAAGTAAGGAAACAAGGAATAAGATTTTGGGACGAGAGAACATTCTGGCATGACATAATTTATAAAAGTTTAATCCCTACTTTTGGCTCACTTCAGTAGGTTTGCCAAAAGTAGGGATTAAACTTTTAATTATCTCATGCCAGAATGTTCTCTCGTCCCAAAATCTTATTCCTTGTTTCTTTACTTTTTGTAGCACTATTGAATTCAATCTCTACTTACCTTTTAAATTTTAAATTTTTTATTTATACAGGGCTCACGATAAGAAATTTAAAGTGTTAGGACAAAAGTATATGTAATTGCTCGGACAAACCAGTCTTTGCTCAGACATTGTTTACAACTTCATACTGTATTGTGTTATCATGTATTTGAATATTTAATTTGATCTGTATATTTATCTTGCTTCAGAAAGTACACAGTACAGTTCAACTATAACTTCACACTCGCGTGACAATTCACACATGCATGATACCACGCAACTATTCGCATCAGAAATGCAAAAATTTCTTGTGGAAATCATGATTTACACAAGACGGTTATGTGTAAATTCACACGAGACGTGAAGTGCCACAACACAGGCGCATGTAAATTTACACAAGACGTAAAGTGCCACAACACATGTCATTTACAGGGGTGTAGCTACACGGCAACATGTGGTCTTGGACTCGTGGCCATGTACGTACAAAGAAATCTACAAGAATCATTGCACAAGCCACACGACGATGCAGTTGCACAGATTATCAATCGAACTATTTTGATAGTGCTTATTATACGGCTGACTCACGTGCGTATTCTGCTGTCGGCCATATTGAGTGTCAAATAAGGAGTGGCCTCTCAACATCTCTTCTCCTGATTCACCTCATGCACATGCGCCAGACAATAAAAATGGTTGACCTCATCACGTGATGCATTGGTTTTAATAAACACATACAACGTGATTAACAGTACGTACGTACATGAAAAGTGCTGAAGAATTAAAGTAAACAACAGGCTATATAATAATTATACTTACATCTGTGTTGTACGTAGGGATACCGATTGTTCAAACTCGATCGAGAATTCCTCTGTTAATAAATTGAAATACGTATGAAATATTGATATCCCAGGATTTGAAAGATAAAATTCTATTTTTGCAAAAGCCAAGTAATAAACGGGTGTGATTTTCTGATCTGTTAGAGTTATTATATCACACTACAGTGGCTAAAAATAGCATATCAACTAAGCAATATTATGATCGGCCGTCCACGCAAGACTAATTGTTTTCCGCTATGTGAGTGTATAGAATATTCCAATGCGAATATTTTCGTTTTAGCCCTAGTTGTATGTGCTCATATGCACCCTCTATACTTGATGTACTTTTTGTTCTCAATCACCTACAGTATGGTGTGCAACAATAAGTGCCACTAAAAATATTAGTTAAGATTTAATATGTGCACTACTAAAGCACTGCTTACTTTACGTGATATTGTACAGTACGCAAACATGTAACAGGGATGCAGTGTAATAGTTTTGTGATACCACACGTGTACACACGTGTGAAAATGAAGTTATAGTTGAACGGTACTATACTTCTACAGAACAGCTGGAACGGAGCCTTTGAATGTTTCGAAGGTTAAGTAAACTTTAAAGAGTAGCTAACTATCCTTCGAAGCTTCGTAAAGCACTCATAACACACTAATATGTAAATACAAAAAGGTTAATGAGTGAAAATTGTTTCTATATTGTGGAAATCGTGGCAGCCTATACATCTTGCGTGATCAATGTTTGTGTGCTACGTCCACTTTTAAGCCAGCCAATTTGGCTTTTTGTACCATAGTATAAGCCTTAAAACAACACGTATATGACAGTTAATGCATGAAAAACATCATTTTAGCCTTTAGTTAGCGTTTGGCTATGAATGGTTGCTGTATGGACATGTCAATATTTGTGATCAGTTGATTGCATCATTCTAAACTGCTGTTATAGATTTACCAAATACTTATAAATTTACAATTTTTTAGCTACGCTGATTTTACATTTATTTATCAGCGGACTTGTCTTCCGATCATGTAAGCAACTGGCTGGAAATCAGTGTAAATTTTGAAAAATATCCGATATCCGACCATTCTCGTGAGCTCTGTTATACTTGATTAAAGATCTCTATAGATTGACCAAAAATCTCATAAGCACTTCCAAATATCTATAGCTACCTGAGTGCAAGGTGTTCTTAGCACAAAAAATTGCCTATTATGCAGGCGTTATGCTCAATGATTTTGTCACTCAAAATAATGCTGGCATATGTACGTACATACGTACGTGTGTGGCTTAAATCAACTACTGAATCAGATATAATAGCACATATACATACGTAGCTATAGCATGTAGCTAGCCATACATTGCATGCTTGACAGTAAGCACTCTACTGTTTTCTCACAGTTAGCTACGTACATATATGCCTTATGCTAAGATATTCAGCAATAGTCACATCACATCAGTATTGTTAATAAGCCACTAGCTATGTTGCTAATAACCAGTGGCGTATCTAGAAGTTGGTACTAACCAGGGCAAATGGTGGGCCCAAGCCCACTAAGGTGTGCGAAGCACACCCTGATGTGCGTAGCACAAGCTTGCTAGGGGGGTCTGGGGGTAGTCTGGCGTAGCCGACCCTTTTATGCGGCGCCCTCCTGAAAAATAAAAGGGTCTGGTGACTCTCGCATATAGTAGTTGTACGGCGTTACCGAAAACTGGTGCGTCCAATCAAATTGCTTTAATGGTAATTATCAAATTTTATGACATTTCATCAATATCGAAATATAATGGAGTTATCTCCAAGGCTTTCTCTTTCCAGAATTGAAGAAGCTTGGCAGTCATATGGCGGAATCTTTGATTATGCTTCGTTAAAGAATGAGCAGAAGACTGTGATCACAAATTTTATTCTGGGTAATGAGTTTTCGCAGTGCTGCCAACCTCGCTGCCAACTAGTCTGGCATAGCAAATCCGTTTTGCGTTCGAAATATTCGCACCACAGCCTACACAGCTTATAACAGACGACGCCATACTTGTAATTGTGTATCGAAACCTGACAAGTTAGCAATATCGACATGACGTTGGCGTGAAAATCAATTTATAATTACATTCCAGTTGTACAGGTGCGCGTTGCGAGAGTCACCAGACTCTTTTATTTTTCAGGAGGGCGCTGCATAAAAGGGTTGGCTACGCCAGACTAGTCTGGGGGCATGCCTCCCCAGGAAAATTCTCACACTTAGCTACGTACATACGGTACACTTCATAGAAAAGTTTACGTTTCGTGATCACGGTACGACTACGATTACAAGTTACTACGAAAAATACTACGGCGTGATTACGATTACAAGTTATTACAAAACGTACTACGGCGTAATTACGATACGATGCGTACTTAGCTTATTGTATCAGGAAATGTTAGGACTCAGCTGAAGGAATCCCCAAGGGAATCTACCAAAATCCATCCCATTATTAACCACAAGAATCTTGCTAAACATCTATGCAAGCCAAACAAAGCACTTTAAATGGTAACAAAACAGCGTTTATACACTATTAATAATCATTTTATATCTTTTCTGTATGCAGCGATTATTCACAAGCCTGTTTCCTTCCAGTTTCAAACGATACCAATCATCAATACAACCAAGTTTCAAGCCTGTTTTCTTTGTATTGCATTTCTACAACACTAAACAAACCTAAGTATCGCTATAACTTTTCTCCAGAGGCAACTATTTTTACCTGACACAAACAATACTCCGTGAACGGAACCCTGGTATGTTAGTAAACGGCCCAATAGTGGCGTGACCTTTCTATAATAAGCGCACCAGCTACTGAAACGCACAAGAAACTTGTTAGCAAGTCCATCGGGTAAGTTATACCATCAATATGGCGTAAACAGGGGTTTTAGACTTAATAAGTACGCGTAATTACTAGTAAGTACGCGTACTTAATTACGAAAGTAAGGTACGGTACGTAGTAAAGTACATTCCGTACTACGGTACAATTACTCGTACTACGGATCGTACTACGATCGTACTACGGTACGAAACGTAAACTTTTCTATGAAGTGTACCGTATATACTTTATGCTAACATTTAAAGCAATAGTCAAATCACATCGGTATAGTTAATAAGCCACTAGCTAGCTATGTTGCTAATAACTCACCTTATTAGCAGAATTCGCATCAGCCCCTGCTGCTATTAACAATACTACGATTCTATCACGACCATACAATGATGCCTCTAACAGAGGTGTCTGTCCATCCTGTAAAATTAACAAATAGTAAATAGCAAAACACAAGCTGTGGGGGAGTGACTTACAATTCTAATTGTAGCTACGTACGTATCACAAATTATCAAATATCCATATTGTGTGTGGGTTATTACAGTAACACAAATACTGTGTAATTAGAAGAATCCTGCAATGTACTAAGTACATACTAAATGTTTACATTACGGTAGCTACATGTGTTAATATAAACAAAATAAATTTAATATAGTAAAGTCATTGTAAGCCATCAAGCAATAGGTTCATTATTTGCCAAAAAGTAGCTATGTACGTAGCTATTATTATGAACAATGGTACGTAGTAATGTGGTGTCCATGAAGAGGTTATTTGCTACCTTTAAATTGTACTTACGTAATACAAATCTGAACACAACTGTATGTATATAACGTACGCATACCTTGCAATAATCTCTACTCATACTTTTTGAGAGATTATAGCTAGCTACTTACTTGATCAAATAATACTATTAAAGCTAGGGCTGAGTGATAATATCGTTTTAAGAATAATCGTGATAAAATAATTGTTATCGCGATAATTTTTGAGGAATCAATATCAACACACTCTAATAGAACAGTCAAATACTCTAACAGGACAATCAAATACTTCAATAGAACAATCAGTGTCCATGCCAACTAGTTGAGGTTACACCACTGAATCAATGATGCACATCCATGGAAGTGGTAGTACGTAGTTACTCCAAAAGAGCATAATTGCTGCAATAACTAAAATTACTGTGCATGTAAACACTAAAATATACTGATACCATAATTTATTGACTATCGTGATAGTATTGTGTATCGTGAATAGTTTACAACTATCAATCGTGAAAGTGATTTTAAGACTATCGCTCAGTCCTAATTAAAGCTACCTATCATGCTTTTAAGCATTGATAAAAAATTAAGCCTATTATGACAAAATTTAATTTAATCGGCTCTGCTGTAATGTACCGTATAGCTATAAACTTTTGAGGGACAAATTTTTCAAGGTTTTAACGGAATTGTTCTAGCCTCGAAAATTAAATTTTTGCTTGCTAAAAGAGAATAATAATTTGCTAAGTAGCTTTTCCTCAAAAATTTGCTCGCAAGCCTAATCAATGAAAATGTTAACCCCCGAAAATTTCTAGCTATACGGTAATTTGAAAGGTAATAGATAGCTATAAGTTACACTTATAAAGTTGGGATTTTCGTTGAATTGCGATTTCTATTTTGTCTATCATTACATTCATCTTATTATACAGGGCTCATGATAAGCAATTTAAAGTGTTAGGACAAAAGTCCTCACAAATATGTAATTGCTTGGACAAGCCAGTCATTGTTCAGACATTGTTTACAACTCTATACTGTATTGTGTTGTTATGTATTTGAATATTTAATTTGATCTGTATATTTATCTTGCTTCAGAAAGGAAGTATACTATACATCTACAGTACAGCTGGAACGGAGCCTTTGAGTGTTTCAAATAGTGTTGTACTGATTGCCGAGTATACCGATATCCGATTATTTTACATTCCAGACAGCCGATATTTCAATCCGATACCGATTATTACAAACATACAATATACCTTACAAAAGTGTAAGATTCTGTCAAAATTAGCAAATCTCTTGGTTCAGTTAGGCTCTTGAATTATTTCATTTTAATAAACCGATATTGTAACCTTAAATTCTATCTATACCGATCATTCACAAAATTTATCAATAATCTGCTGTTTCCGATTGTGATCCGATTAATCGGTACAACAGTAGTTTCAAAGGTTAAGTACACTTCGAAGGTAGCTAACTATCCTTCGAAGCTTCGTAAAGCACTCATAACACACTAATACGTAAATACAAAAGGGTTAATGAGTGAAAATTGTTTCTTTATTGTGGAAATCGTGGCAGCATATACATCTTGCGTGATCAATGTTTGTGTGCCACGTCCACTTTTAAGCCAGCCAATTTGGCTTTTTGTACCATTGTATAAGCCTTAAAACAACACGTATATGACAGTTAATGCATGAAAAACATTATTTTAGCCTTTAGTTAGCATTTGGCTATGTATGGTTGCTGTATGGACATGTCAATATTTGTGATCAGTTGATTGCATCATTCTAAACTGCTGTTATAGATTTACCAAATACTTATAAATTTACAATTTTTTAGCTACACTGATTTTACATTTATTTATCAGCGGACTTGTCTTCCGGTCATGTAAGCAACTGGCTGGAAATCAGTGTAAATTTTGAAAAATATCCGATATCCGACCATTCTCGTGAGCTCTGTTATACTTGATTAAAGATCTCTATAGATTGACCAAAAATCTCATAAGCACTTCCAAATATCTATAGCTACCTGAGTGCAAGGTGTTCTTTGCACAAAAAATTGCCTATTATGCTGGCATTATGCTCAATGATTTTGTCACTCAAAATTATGCTGGCATACGTACGTACATATGTACGTGTGCGGCTTAAATCAACTAATGAATCAGATATAATAGCACATATACATACGTAGCTATAACATGTACTGTTTTCTCACAGTTAGCTACGTACATATATGCCTTATGCTAAGACATTCAGCAATAGTCACATCACATCAGTATTGTTAATAAGCCACTAGCTATGTTGCTAATAACTAGTGGCGTATCTAGAAGTTGGTACTAACCAGGGCAAATGGTGGGCCCAAGCCCACTAAGGTGTGCGAAGCACACCCTGATGTGCGTAGCACAAGCTTGCTAGGGGGGTCTGGGGGTAGTCTGGCGTAGCCGACCCTTTTATGCGGCGCCCTCCTGAAAAATAAAAGGGTCTGGTGACTCTCGCATATAGTAGTTGTACGGCGTTACCAAAAACTGGTGCGTCCAATCAAATTGCTTTAATGGTAATTATCATATTTTTATGACGTTTCATCAATATCGAAATATAATGGCGTTATCTCCAAGGCTTTCTCTTTCGAGAATTGAAGAAGCTTGGCAGTCATATGGCGGAATCTTTGGTTATGCTTCGTTAAAGAATGAGCAGAAGACTGTGATCACAAATTTTATTCTGGGTAATGAGTTTTCGCAGTGCTGCCAACCTCGCTGCCAACTAGTCTGGCATAGCCAATCCGTTTTGCATTCGAAATATTCGTACCACAGCCTACACAGCTTATAACAGACGACGCCATACTTGTAATTGTGTATCAAAACCTGACAAGTTAGCAATATCGACATGACGTTGGCGTGAAAATCAATTTATAATTACATTCCAGTTGTACAGGTGCGCGTTGCGAGAATCACCAGACCCTTTTATTTTTCAGGAGGGCGCTGTATAAAAGGGTCGGCTACGCCAGACTAGTCTGGGGGCATGCCTCCCCAGGAAAATTCTCACACTTAGCTACGTACATACGGTACACTTCATAGAAAAGTTTACGTTTCGTGATCACGGTACGACTACGATTACAAGTTACTACGAAAAATACTACGGCGTGATTACGATTACAAGTTATTACAAAACGTACTACGGCGTAATTACGATACGATGCGTACTTAGCTTATTGTATCAGGAAATGTTAGGACTCAGCTGAAGGAATCCCCAAGGGAATCTACCAAAATCCATCCCATTATTAACCACAAGAATCTTGCTAAACATCTTGCAAGCCAAACAAAGCACTTTAAATGGTAACAAAACAGCGTTTATACACTATTAATAATCATTTTATATCTTTTCTGTATGCAGCGATTATTCACAAACCTGTTTCCTTCCAGTTTCAAACGATACCAATCATCAATACAACCAAGTTTCAAGCCTGTTTTCTTTGTATTGCATTTCTACAACACTAAACAAACCTAAGTATCGCTATAACTTTTCTCCAGAGGCAACTATTTTTACCTGACACAAACAATACTCCGTGAACGGAACCCGGGTATGTTAGTAAACGGCCCAATAGTGGCGTGACCTTTCTATAATAAGCGCACCAGCTACTGAAACGCACAAGAAACTTGTTAGCAAGTCCATCGGGTAAGTTATACCATCGATATGGCGTCAACAGGGGTTTAAGAATTAATAAGTACACGTAATTACTAGTAAGTACGCGTACTTAATTACGAAAGTAAGGTACGTTACGTAGTAAAGTACATTCCGTACTACGGTACAATTACTCGTACTACGGTACAATTACTCGTACTACGCGATCGTACTAGGGTATGAAACGTAAACTTTTCTATGAAGTGTACCTTATATACCTTATGCTAACATTTAAAGCAATAGTCACATCACATCGGTATAGTTAATAAGCCACTAGCTAGCTATGTTGCTAATAACTCACCTTATTAGCAGAATTCACATCAGCCCCTGCTGCTATTAACAATTCTACGATTCTATCATGACCATGAATTGATGCCTCTAACAGAGGTGTCCGTCCATCCTGTAAAATTAACAATTAGTAAATACGTAGCAAAACACAAGCGAGTGACTTACAATTCTCATTGTAGCTACGTACGTATCACAAATTATCAAATATGCATATCGTGTGTGGGTTATTACAGTAACACAAATACTGTGTAATTAGAAGAATCCAATAATGTACTACGTATATACTTAATGTTTACATTACGGTAGCTATGTGTGTTAATCTAAACAAAATAAATTTTAAATAGCAAAGTCATTGTAAGCCATCATGCAATAGGTTCATTATTTGCCAAAAAGTAGCTATGTACTGTACGTACATACGTATAAGTATACGTAGCTATTATTATTAACCATAGTACGTAGTAATGTGGTGTGCATTTGATTAATTTTGCTTACATTTGATTAATGAGTTACAACGAGCGCAAAATTGCGAAGATGCAAGGCATTAATTTCCGGACTGTGCATATTTTAAGAATTATTGCTCAGTAATGTTATAATTAGGTAGTTTTATCTATAAACCTGTGTCATACATTATTTTAATGATAAAGCTTCTGTGCATATACGTACTATAGTCATGTAGGCTCTTGTGGCTCTATCAAATTTAGTAGTTCACAGTAGCTACAAATAGCTATATAGCTATATAGCTATAGCTGCCAGCTATAGCTACTAAAATTATGAAAATTTGATAGAGCCACAAGAGCCTATATGACTATAGTATATGCACAGAAGCTTTATCATTAAAATAATGTATGACACTGGTTTATAGACAAAACTACCTAATTATAACATCACTGAGCAATAATTCTTAAAATATGCACAGTCCGGAAATTAATGCCTTGCATCCTCGCAATTTGGTGCTCGTGGTAACTCATTAATCAAAAGTAAGCTTTTGTTAAACAAGGCACAGAGAGCATAAAGGCCAACCTATCCTTAGGAAAATTGGACAAGGGAAAGAAGAAATAAGAATAGACGCGAGCTAGCTCGTACATAAATTCGTGAATTCTAACGAAAATACCTGGTTCCGAAAAAATATTTTATTTCAGTGAAGACGCTAAACTACTTGTGATATAATGTTGATATTATAGGTAGTTAATGTACACACCTTAAGGCTTGCTACCCAGGTGCCACCAAAATTCTAGCTGGCTCTGCTGCAAAGATTGAGCGTCCGAATATACTAGGTGTCCGGATATTGATAACTTGCTCTAATACTGGAGTCGCTCTTTCTGCAACTGCGTATACATCTAGTCTGGCGCAGCCATGCCAAATTCAATTGCGTAATATTAATTTTTATGCATGACGTGACCGATCGATAAAATGGGCGTGTCTATACAGCAACCATACATAGATAAACACTAGCTAAAGGCTAAAATGACCGTTTCCCACACATTATCTATCTGTTTTGAGATATTTAAAGCCTTCTACTATGGTAGCAAGCCCAACTCTTTTGATTTTTAAGTGGGCGTGGCACACGAGCGTTGATCCCACAAAGGAAGCGTAGGGTACAAAAGAATATTTGTTCGTGTATATTTTCGTTATTTAGTGTGATGTGAGTCCATTACAAAGATTTGAAGGATAGTTTTACTCTTCGTTTTTTCAAGCAATTTAATATCGCGAATAGGCTAGCTCACGAGATTAAGTGTCGTTTGAATTTTATTTCGCAACTGTTTGTGTCCGCGTTAAAAACCCGCTATACGGTAAACTTAATACAAATCTGAACACAATTATACGTATATAACACGTACGTACGTACCTTGCAATAATCTTTACTCATACTTTTAGAGAGATTATAGCTACTTACGTACTTGAGCAAATTATGCTATTAAAGCTACCTATCATGCTTTCAAGCGTGGATCAAAAATTAAGCCTGTTATGATAAAATTTAATCGGCTTTGTTGTAATGTATCATAATAATACAGGGGCGGATCCAGGATTTTTTGAAGGGGGGGTCTCAGTTGAGACATTGGTTACGTATTAAGTATATTATATAATACATTGCAATTATTCACATTATTATTTTTTAATGAAAAAGTGCATTGTAACCTACTGAACACTATATATATGCATGAAGCTACTCGCTGCTGTTCCTGCAGCTCAGTGATTGTATAACTACGTATAGTATACCAGCGGGATATTTAAGTGTGCTTGGTTACTTATTTATATGGAACCATGTGCATTCATATATTCATATAGATACTTCATATCACGCTGCTTCTTTCCTGTAGCCAAAATCTTTTTAGTGCTTCTGCCGACAATTCCTCACGTGAGCATAAATTCAAATCATTGAGTGATCTACTCTAGTTGTTTCCGCAATTCTTCACTTATAATGCTCACAATCGATCATCCATCTGTTACGTAGCTTGAGTTGTTCTGCCTTATTCCATTAAATAACGGATCCGTGACACCTCGCGTGACACAACAGAATGACGGGTCCTAATGACCGATAAGCTGAATGTTAAATTCCTGGAAGAAATGACGTACAGACTTCTCGTGACGATTAAATCTTCAGTATTTCAACCATTTAACCTCACAATCCGACTGCTCATGACATCCGCCATATTAAACCAGTCAAATGATTAGTAGACTAACCGGAAATAATTATCTAAAATATTCTTAATGGCGCTTGTATCGGCAACTCGACGTTTTGAGTACTAGCTAGTAGATGGCTAGCTCACTCCTTTCAGTCCTTTGAAAGGTACGTATATCATAATAGTAATAGTTGTGTACACAGAGCACAAAGTTGATATTACTTTATTTGAACTGTTACGTACCTGCACGGGTACGTGAGATACTGATGGTGGGGCCAGCCGCCACAGAAGTAGGATGATCGCGCTCAGCTGGAGTAGCGTGCAAATGAGGCTACGGAATGCTAGCACGTGGCCACCGAAGTAGCTGACTTTCCGGTCAGCAATTTATCATTTATACTAACCTTTCAGATGCAAAAAAAGTTCTGATATCCGTGGTGCATTGTTTCTTTCGTGAATCCTCAGACATGGTTCTATAGCGCTTAAAAGTACAAATACTAATAATTATTTTAGCGCCTATAATAATTATTATTTGAAGCGCTTGTTTTAGAATAAGACCCAACTTGGAGGGGGGGGTCTCCAGACCCCAAAGACCCCCCCCTGGATCCGCCCCTGTAATAGCTACTAGCCTAGATCTTTTAAAAAATATTTGAATTTAAAAAGGGGAGTAGGCATCGTAATAAAAAGTAAGGAAACAAGTAGTTAATCACTCACCATCTAGCATATTGCATGTGTTTACTCAAGTATACAATTGCAGCTGGGTACATGCACAAATGAAACACATTCTCTAGCACTTCTACAAGATTTAAATCCTACTTTGGCTGCATGATGTTTTGCTTTGAATGCTGGCTGCCAAAGTAGGGATTAAATCTTGTAGAAGTGCTAGAGAATGTGTTTCATTTGTGCATGTATGTATGAACGCCTACCCAGCTGCAATTGCATACTTGAGTAAACACATGCAATATGTTGAGTGGTTAGTGATTAACTACTTGTTTCCTTACTTTTTATTACGATCCCTACTTCCCTTTTTAAATTCAAAATTTAAAAAAAAATCTAGTTTGTTTACTTTTTATAGCTAGCTGTTACAGGCACTCAAGACTGGAATTATTTCTTAGCAATTGATATCTACATAGTTTACAAAGGCTCCCTACGTATGTGCCATGCCCACCTTTACAACAGACTCATTTCATCACGATACCAAGTGTCTATATGGTAAAACGACTTGTACTGTGAAGGAACGACTATATTCTACTCATAGCTAGACCATTTTAAATTTAATACGCAGCTACTAGGTCGTTAATGGTGTCCGATTATAAGCGCTTAATGTTATAATTAACATCCGGCGCTTACAATCAGAAGATCGATAAGCAGCTGCGTGTAAATAAATTGGCCGGAGTATGGCTATGGAAGACGAAATAGAAGGCTATAGGGAAAGACTGAATTCTTCTTCCATTACGTGTTACGGATTGTATCAGTAAGCATGCGCCTATCCAAGGTGTTTATTGTTACATTTTAACACTTTACGTGGAATGTTGACACCTTCATAAAATTTTGTCATCCTTCGATTGAGGAAGATCAATCGATGAAGAAGATAGAACAAAGGACAAGCTATGACGTAATGGACAAACCTTAATTGGAACAACATTTTTGTAAATTCGGCGTGATTACCTTGGTTGTGTGAAAAATCTGGAGCCATACACCTAGCGGAATCGGGTCTTACGGCAGGCAGGCTGGCTGGCTGGCTGGCTGGCAGACAAAATACAGGTAAATTTTGAAAATTTTAAGTGGATCGAAATATTAGACTTTTTGCTGCGTTTAACAAAGATACAGCCTAATTACAGCAGTACTAATGCATCCAGATAGGTTTTTTTTGGCTAAAGCCTGTGGTAAGGTTGTTTTTAAAAGTGCGAAAATTCTGGAAGCCATAGTTTTTCATAGCGATCCCTACTATTAATAAGTACTACCGTACTTAATGATAAATTTTTGAGGGACAAAATTTTCAAGGTTTTCGCGAAATTGTTCTATACTCAAAAATTAATATTCTTGAATGTTTACTTGCTAAAAGAGAATAATAATTATTCGCAAAAACTTTACTAAAGCGTAATCAACGAAAGTTTTATCCCTTGAAAATTTCTAGCTATACGGTAATTTGAAAGTTAATAGATAGCTATAAGTTACACTTATAAAGTTGGGATTTTTGTTGAATTGCGATTTCTATTTTGTCAAACTTATTACATATTGTATCGTAGCATTCATCTTATTATACAGGGCTCACGATAAGAAATTGAAAGTGTTAGGACAAAAGTCCTGAAAACTATGTAATTGTTCAAACAAACCGGTCATTGTTCAGACATTGTTTACAACTCTATACTGTTTTGTGTAATCATGCATTTGAATATTTAATTTGATCTCTATATTTATCTGACTTCAGAAAGGAAGTATACTATACTTCTACAGCTAGTACGGCTGGAACGGAGTCTTTGAATGTTTCGAAAGTTAAGTAAACTTCGAAGGGTAGCTAACTATCCTTCAAAGCTTTGTAAAGCACTCATAACACACTAATACGTAAATACAAAAGAATTTACAAGCGAATATTGTTTCTTTATTGCGGCAATCATGGCAGCCTATAGCTACAACTATCGCGATCGACGTTTGTGTGTCACGTCCGCTTTTAAGTCAACCAATTTGGTTTTTGTACCATAGTATAAGCCTTAAAACAACACGTATATGACAATTAATGTATGAAAAACATCATTTTAGCCTTTAGTTAGCGTTTGGCTTTGTATGGTTGCTGTATGGACATGCCCATTTTTGTGATCAGTCGATCGCATCATAATAAACTGCTGTAATAGGTTTACCAAATACTTATAAATTTGCAATTTACCTACACTGATTTTACATTTATTTATGAGCGGACATGTTTTCCAGTCATGTAAGCAACTGGCTGGAAATCAGTGTAAAGTTTGAAAAATGTCTGATATCCGACCATTATCGTGAGCCCTGTTATAATTGATTAAGGATCTCTATAGCTTGACCAAAAATCTCATAAGCACTTCCAAATATCTGTAGCTATATACCTGAGTGCAAGGTGTTCTTTGCACAAAAATTGCCTATTATGCTGGAATTATACTCAGTGATTTTATCACTTAAAATTATGCTGGCATACGTATGTACATATGTACGTGTGTGGGTTAAATCAACTAATGAATCAGATATAATAGCACATATACATACGTAACTATAGCATGTAGCTATACATTGCATGCTTGACAGTAAGCACTCTACTGTTTTCTCACAGTTAGTTACGTATACGTACGTACGTATATGCCTTATGCCAAGACATTCAGCAATAGTCACATCACATTAGTATTGTTAATAAGCCACTAGCTATGTATGTTGCTAATAGCTCACTTTATCAACAAGTTTCACATCAGCCTCTGCTCCTATTAACAATTCTACAACTGTATCGCAACCACTGCTTGATGCCTCTAACAGAGGTGTCCGTCCATCCTGTAAAATTAACAAATAGTAAATAGCAAAACACAAGCAAGTGACTTACAATTTTAATTGTAGCTACGTACGTATCACAAATTATCAAATATGGATATTGTGTGTGGGTTATTATAGTAACACAAATACTATGTAATTAGAAGAATACAACAATGTACTACGTATATACTTAATGTTTACATTACGATAGCTATGTGTGTTAATCTAAACAAAATAAGTTTTAAATAGCAAAGTCATTGTAAGCCATCATGCAATAGATTCATTATTTGCCCAAAAGTAGCTACATACGTATGTACATACATACGCATAAGTACGTAGCTACTATTTTAAAAAATGGTACATAGTAATGTGGTGTGCATGCAGAGGTGTTTTGCTACCTTTAAAGTTAACATGCACTTAATACAAATCTGAATACAAATGTACGTATAGCTATAACACGTACGTACGTACCTTGTAATAATCTTTACTTTTTGAGAGATTATAGCTACAGTACCGCTCACTTTAAACTTGACACACGCGTGTGTGTGCACGCGTGCATGCACACGTTTAACGCGTGTAAAAGTGAATAATTTGGTGTGTATCGTCAGTGCTGCACGCGAATTTGGCGGGTGCACAAATGCACGCGGAACACTAGACATGCACGACACAAATATGCCCGCTACGTGCACACGTTTTGCCATCTAACACGCGTGGCACTGTAGACGTGCACTAAACTAATATGCCCGTTATGTGCGCACGTTTTGCCATCTAACACGCGTGGCAGTCTAGACGTGCATCAAGCTAATATGCTCGTTACGTACGCACGTTTTATCATTACACATGCACGTACAATATATTGGCATAGGAAATGCAGTCGTGTATCGTGAATAGTTTACAACTATCAATCGTGAAAGTGATTTTAAGACTATCGCTCAGCCCTAATTAAAGCTACCTATCATGCTTTTAAGCATTGATAAAAAATTAAGCCCATTATGACAAAATTTAATCGGCTATGCTGTAATGTACCGTATAGCTATAAACTTTTGAGGGACAAATTTTTCAAGGTTTTCACGAAATTGTTCTAGCCTTGAAAATTAAACTTTTGCTTGCTAAAAGAGAATAATAATTTGGTAAATAGCTTTTCCTCAAAAATTTGTTCGCAAGAACTTTACTAAAGCCTAATCAATGAAAATTTTTACCCCTGAAAATTTCTAGCTATATGGTAATTTGAAAGTTAATAGATACGTAGCTATAAGTTACACTTATAAAGTTGGATTTTCGTTGAATTGCGATTTCTATTTTGTCTATCGTTACATTCATCTTATTATACAGGGCTCATGATAAGCAATTTAAAGTGTTAGGACAAAAGTCCTCACAAATATGTAATTGCTTGGACAAGCCAGTCATTGTTCAGACATTGTTTACAACTCTATACTGTATTGTGTTGTCATGTATTTGAATATTTAATTTGATCTGTATATTTATCTTGCTTCAGAAAGGAAGTATACTATACTTCTACAGTACAACTGGAACGGAGCCTTTGAGTGTTTCGAATAGTGTTGTACTGATTGCCGAGTATACCGATATCTGATTATTTTACATTCCAGACAGCCGATATTTCAATCCGATACCGATTATTACAAACATACAATATACCTTACAAAAGTGTAAGATTCTGTCAAAATTAGCAAATCTCTTGGTTCAGTTAGGCTCTTGAATTATTTCATTTTAATAAACCGATATTGTAACCTTAAATTCTATCTATAACGAATGTCACAAAATTTATCAATAATCTGCTGTTTCCGATTGTGATCCGATTAATCGGTACAACAGTAGTTTCAAAGGTTAAGTACACTTCAAAGGTAGCTAACTATCCTTCGAAGCTTCGTAAAGCACTCATAACACACTAATACGTAAATACAAAAGGGTTTACGAGTGAAAATTATTTCTTTATTGCGACAACCGTGGAATCCTATACATCTTGCGCTATCGATGTTTGTGTGCCACGTTCATTCATTTTTAAGCCAACCAATTTGGCTTTTTGTACCATAGTACGTATCAGCCTTAAAACAATATGTATATGACAGTTATTGCATGAAAAACATCATTTTAGCCTTTAGTTAGCATTTGGCTATGTATGGTTGCTATATGAACATGCCCATTTTGTAATCAGTCGATTGCATAATTCTAAACTGCTGTTATAGGTTTACCAAATACTTATAAATTTGAAGTTTAGCTAAATTGATTTTACATTTACTTATGAGCGGACATGTTTTCCGGTCATGTAAAAAATCAGTGTAAAATTTGAAAAATATCTGATATCCGACCATTCTTGTGAGCACTGTCATACTTGATTAAAGATCTCTATAGCTTGACAAAAAATCTCATAAGCACTTCCAAATATCTATAGCTACCTGAGTGCAAGGTGTTCTTTGCACAAAAATTGCCTATTATGTTGGCATTATGCTCAATGATTTTGTCACTCAAAATTATGCTGGCATACGAACGTACATATGTATGTATGTGGCTTAAATCAACTAATGAATCAGATATAATAGCACATATACATACGTAGCTATAGCATGTAGCTAGCTATACATTGCATGCTTGACAGTAAGCACTCTACTGCTTTCTCACATTTAGCTATGTACATATATGCCTTATGCTAACATATAAAGCAATAGTCACATTACATCGGTATAGTTAATAAGCCACTAGCTAGCTATGTTGCTAATAACTCACCTTATTAGCAGAATTCGCATCAGCCCCTGATGCTATTAACAATTCTACAATTCTATCACGACCATGCAATGATGCCGCTAACAGAGGTGTCCGTCCATCCTGTAAAATTAACAAATAGTAAATACCAAAACACAAGCGAGTGACTTACAATTCTAATTGTAGCTATGTACGTATCACAAATTATCAAATATGAATATTGTGTGTGGGTTATTACAGTAACACAAATACTGTGCAATTAGAAGAATCCAGCAATGTACTACGTATGTACATACTTAATGTTTACATTACGGTAGCTACATGTGTTAATATAAACAAAATAAATGTAAGCCATCAAGTAGTAGGTTCATTATTTGCCAAAAAGTTGCTATGTACGTAGCTATTATTATGAACAATGGTACGTAGTAATGTGGTGTCCATGAAGAGGTTATTTGCTACCTTTAAATTGTACTTACGTAATACAAATCTGAACACAACTGTATGTATATAACGTACGCATACCTTGCAATAATCTTTACTCATACTTTTTGAGAGATCATAGCTACTTACGTACTTGATCAAATAATACTATTAAAGCTACCTATCATGCTTTTAAGCATTGATCAAAAATTAAGCCTATTATGATAAAATTTAATTGGCTCTGTTGTAATATACCATATAGCCATAAATTTTTGAGGGACAAATTTTTCAAGGTTTTCGCAAAATTTTTCTATTCTGGAAAATTACTATCCTTGAATTTTGCTTGCTAAAAGAGAATAATGATACGGTAAATAGCTTATCCTCAAAAAATTATTAGCAAAAACTTTACTAAAGCCTAACCAACAAAAATTTTATCCCTCGAAATTTCTAGCTACGTATAAAGTAATTTGAAAGTTAATTGACACGTAGCTACGGATTAGTTACACTTATAAAGTTGGGATTTTCGTTGAAATGAGATTTCTATTTTGTCAAACTTATTACGTATTCTATCGTTGCATTCATCTTATTATACAGGGTTCACGATAAGAAATTTAAAGTGTTAGGACAAAAGTATATGTAATTGCTCGGACAAACCAGTCATTGCTCAGACATTGTTTACAACTTCATACTGTATTGTGTTATCATGTATTTGAATATTTAATTTGATCTGTATATTTATCTTGCTTCAGAAAGTACACAGTACAGTTCAACTATAACTTCACACTCGCATGACAATTCACACGTGCATGATACCACGCAACTATTCGCATCTGAAATGCAAAAATTTCTTGTGGAAATCATGATTTACACAAGACGGTTATGTGTAAATTCACACGAGACGTGAAGTGCCACAACACAGGTGCATGTAAATTTACACAAGACGTAAAGTGCCACGACACATGTCATTTACAGGGGTGTAGCTACACGGCAACATGTGTTCTTGGACTCGTGGCCATGTACGTACAAAGAAATCTACAAGAATCATTGCACAAGCCACACGACGATGCAGTTGCACAGATTATCAATCGAACTATTTTGATAGTGCTTATTATACGGCTGACTCATGTGCGTATTCTGTTGTCGGCCATATTGAGTGTCAAATAAGGAGTGGCCTCTCAACATCTCTTCTTCTGATTCACCTCGTGCACGTGCGCCAGACAATAAAAATGGTTGACCTCATCACGTGACGCATTGGTTTTAATAAACACATATAACGTGATTAACAGTACGTACGTACATGAAAAGTGCTGAAGAATTAAAGTAAACAACAGGCTATATAATAATTATACTTACATCTGTGCTGTACGTAGGGATACCGATTGTTCAAACTCGATCGAGAATTCCTTTGTTAATAAATTGAAATACGTATGAAATATCGATATCCCAGGATTTGAAAGGTAAAATTCTATTTTTGCAAAAGCCAATTAATAAACGGGTGTGATTTTCTGATCTGTTAGAGTTATTATATCACACTACAGTGGCTAAAAATAGCATATCAGCTGAGCAATATTATGATCGGCCGTCCACGCAGGACTAATTGTTTTCCGCTATGTGAGTGTATAGAATATTCCAATGTGAATATTCTCGTTTTAGCCCTAGCTGTATGTGCTCATCTGCGCCCTCTATACTTGATGTACTTTTTGTTCTCAATCACCTACAGTATGGTGTGCAACAATAAGTGCCACTAAAAATATTCGTTAAGATTTAATATGTGCACTACTAAAGCACTGCTTACTTTACGTGATATTGTACAGTACGCAAACATGTAACAGGAATGCAGTGTAATAGTTTTGTGATACCACACGTGTACACAAGTGTGAAAATGAAGTTATAGTTGAACGGTACTATACTTCCACAGTACAGCTGGAACGGAGCTTTTGAATGTTTCGAAGGTTAAGTAAACTTTGAAGAGTAGCTAACTATCCTTCGAAGCTTCGTAAAGCACTCATAACACACTAATACGTAAATACAAAAGGGTTAATGAGTGAAAATTGTTTCTTTATTGTGGAAATCGTGGCATCCTATACATCTTGCGTGATCAATGTTTGTGTGCCACGTCCACTTTTAAGCCAGCCAATTTGGCTTTTTGTACCATAGTATAAGCCTTAAAACAACACGTATATGACAGTAATGCATGAAAAACATCATTTTAGCCTTTAGTTAGCGTTTGGCTATGCATGGACATGTCAATATTTGTGATCAGTTGATTGCATCATTCTAAACTGCTGTTATAGATTTACCAAATATTTATAAATTTACAATTTTTTAGCTACACTGATTTTACATTTATTTATCAGCGGACTTGTCTTCCGGTCATGTAAGCAACTGGCCGAAAATCAGTGTAAATTTTGAAAAATATCCGATATCTGACCATTCTCGTGAGCTCTGTTGTACTTGATTAAAGATCTCTATAGATTGACCAAAAATCTCATAAGCACTTCCAAATATCTATAGCTACCTGAGTGCAAGGTGTTCTTTGCACAAAAAATTGCCTATTATGCTGGCATTATGCTCAATGATTTTGTCACTCAAAATTATGCTGGCATACGTACGTACATATGTATGTATGTGGCTTAAATCAACTAATGAATCAGATATAATAGCACATATACATACGTAGCTATAGCATGTAGCTAGCTATAAAGCGCATGCTTGACAGTAAGTACTCTACTTTTTTCTCACATTTAGCTACGTACATATATGCCTTATGCTAACATATAAAGCAATAGTCACATCACATCGGTATAGTTAATAAGCCACTAGCTAGCTATGTTGCTAATAACTCACCTTATTAGCAGAATTCGCATCAGCCCCTGCTGCTATTAACAATTCTACGATTCTATCACAACCATGCAATGATGCCTCTAACAGAGGTGTCTCTCCATCCTGTAAAATTAACAAAGAGTAAATACGTAGCAAAACACAAGCGAGTGACTTACAATTCTAATTGTAGCTACGTACGTATCACAAATTATCAAATATGCATATTGTGTGTGGGTTATTACAGTAACACAAATACTGTGTAATTAGAAGAATCCAGCAATGCACTAAGTACATACTTAATGTTTACATTACGGTAGCTACATGTGTTAATATAAACAAAATATATTTTATATAGTAAAGTCATTGTAAGCCATCAAGCAATAGGTTCATTGTTTGCCAAAAAGTAGCTATGTACGTAGCTATTATTATGAACAATCGTACGTAGTAATGTGGTGTCCATGAAGAGGTTATTTGCTACCTTTAAATTGTACTTACGTAATACAAATATGAACACAACTGTATGTATATAACGTACGCATGCCTTGCAATAATCTCTACTCATACTTTTTGAGAGATTATAGCTAGCTACTTACTTGATCAAATAATGCTATTAAAGCTAGGGCTGAGTGATAATATCGTTTTAAGAATAATCGTGATAAAATAATTGTTATTGCGATAATTTTTGAGGAATCAATATCAACACACTCTAATAGAACAGTCAAATACTCTAATAGGACAATCAAATACTTCAATAGAACAATCAGTGTGAATGCCAACTAGTTGAGGTTACACCACTGAATCAATGATGCACATCCATGGAAGTGGTATTACGTAGTTACTCCAAAAGAGCCTAATTGCTGCAATAACTAAAATTATTGTGCATGTAAACACTAAAATACACTGATACCATAATTTATTGACTATCGTGATAGTATCATGTATCGCGAATACTTTACAACTATCAATCGTGAAAGTGATTTTAAGACTATCGCTCAGCCCTAATTAAAGCTACCTATCATGCTTTTAAGCATTGATAAAAAATTAAGCCTATTATGACAAAATTTAATCGGCTCCACTGTAATGTACCGTATAGCTATAAACTTTTGAGGGACAAATTTTTCAAGGTTTTCACGAAATTGTTCTAGCCTCGAAAATTAAATTTTTGCTTGCTAAAAGAGAATAATAATTTGGTAAATAGCTTTTCCTCAAAAATTTGCTCGCAAGAACTTTACTAAAGCCTAATCAATGAAAATGTTAACCTCCGAAATTTCTAGCTATACGGTAATTTGAAAGTTAATAGATAGCTATAAGTTACACTTATAAAGTTGGGATTTTCGTTGAATTACGATTTCTATTTTGTCTATCGCTACATTCATCTTATTATACAGGGCTCATGATAAGCAATTTAAAGTGTTAGGACAAAAGTCCTCACAAATATGTAATTGCTTGGACAAGCCAGTCATTGTTCAGACATTGTTTACAACTCTATACTGTATTGTGTTGTCATGTATTTGAATATTTAATTTGATCTGTATATTTATCTTGCTTCAGAAAGGAAGTATACTATACTTCTACAGTACAGCTGGAACGGAGCCTTTGAGTGTTTCGAATAGTGTTGTACTGATTGCCGAGTATACCGATATCCGATTATTTTACATTCCAGACAGCCGATATTTCAATCCGATACCGATTATTACAAACATACAATATACCTTACAAAAGTGTAAGATTCTGTCAAAATTAGCAAATCTCTTGGTTCAGTTAGGCTCTTGAATTATTTCATTTTAATAAACCGATATTGTAACATTAAATTCTATCTATAACGATTGTCACAAAATTTATCAATAATCTGCTGTTTCCGATTGTGATCCGATTAATCGGTACAACAGTAGTTTCAAATGTTAAGTACACTTCGAAGGTAGCTAACTATCCTTCGAAGCTTCGTAAAGCACTCATAACACACTAATATGTAAATACAAAAGGGTTTACGAGTGAAAATTATTTCTTTATTGCGACAACCGTGGCGTCCTATACATCTTGCGCCATCGATGTTTGTGTGCCACGTTCATTCATTTTTAAGACAACCAATTTGGCTTTTTGTACCATAGTACGTATCAGCCTTAAAACAATATGTATATGACAGTTATTGCATGAAAAATATCATTTTAGCCTTTAGTTAGCATTTGGCTATGTATGGTTGCTATATGAACATGTCGATTTTGTAATCAGTCGATTGCATAATTCTAAACTGCTGTTATAGGTTTACCAAATACTTATAAATTTGAAATGTAGTTAAATTGATTTTACATTTACTTATGAGCGGACATGTTTTCCGGTCATGTAAGAAATCAGTGTAAAATTTGAAAAATATCTGATATCCAACCATTCTTGTGAGCACTGTTATATACTTGATTAAAGATCTCTATAGCTTGACAAAAAATCTCATAAGCACTTCCAAATATCTATAGCTACCTGAGTGCAAGGTGTTCTTTGCACAAAAATTGCCTATTATGTTGGCATTATGCTCAATGATTTTGTCACTCAAAATTATGCTGGCATACGTACGTACATATGTATGTATGTGGCTTAAATCAACTAATGAATCAGATATAATAGCACATATACATACGTAGCTATAGCATGTACGGTACGCTGCAAAAAAGGTAACGTTTCGTAATTGTAATTACGAGGCTACTACAGAGCTTTGTAGTAATACTACAATACGTAGAACACAAAATTACAACTCCTACTACAGAAAATTACAATGCGTACTATGCAAAACTACAGGTGCTAGTACGGAACACTACGGTACATCTAGCGTAGAGCAAATTATGATTTGTACTGTGCAACCAGCATAGTACGATGACTGATGCAAGAAGCCATTATACGGTGCCGCAACGTGACAGCATTCCACCCGAGAGTGTTCTGCGTGTGTGTTACGCGATCTGAGCTACACTAAAAGGTATGACTAGCAAATAATTTGTATGAATTTATTATTCTGCACGAAATTCTGCTGTCTTACAGGTGATTCCCTACAGTTCATCCTAAAGCCAGACAAGTATGCAGCCGGCGGCCATTCAAGATTCCTTTTGTCGATATAGCCAGCTAACTATAGCTTATTTTGCAAATCACTGTATATTAAATATTGTTATGGTATAGCTATCCTACAATGCTACATCACCTGCATAGAGATAGAGTTCAAGTTCAACTCATCGTCACGCGTCGCTGAAAACCCAACACAGTGACAACTTACAACAGCTGTCACGACAGAAAACAAGCTAGAAACTAACCTGCATTATTTGTAAAAGGCCTAAACTACTATAAAACTACAACTATGCCACCTAAACATTCCATTTCTACAACTAAATAATCCAGTAAACCTAGGCGCCTAAAGTTTACTAAAAGTGTGCACTAATTGGAACGGCATTGTTCTATTGTTATTGTTCAATCGTAGATGCGTGGTTTGCTTAGTTATTGTGAAGTTCATAGGTAAGCATTTTATTATTATACATTTGTGTCTTTAACTCTTCGAAGACCGTAAGCCACTATAGTGGCTTTCGACCGCATGCCTCAGTTTAAACCGGCATATCTCTATAACCATTCATCCTATATAAATATAATTAAGATTATTTTACTCACCGTACATTTCCGGTACTTTTCATCGAAGCTTCCATTAAAAACAATCTTCTTCAAACAAGTTCGAAAACGGAGAAGAGCCTTCAAAATTATGGCGTAGAAGTATTTTTCTCTACCTTGACACGAATATACCGCCGTAACTCCCTCATGCTTCTTCCTATCAAAACTTTCTAAGCGCCATCTTAATCCTCATGCGCTTCCGGTTCGAATGGTATATGGTAGATCACGTGATAACAAAATGGCTGACTTGTATGGCGATAACGCGGCTCGAGTCCAGTATAAACGCAACTTTGCTGTTTCATCGCTTCGTGACAAGTGAGTTCTTTATCACAGAATATAACTTTTTATACCATGTTGTAGGTTATTTAAGTGGCTTTCGATTCATATATAGTTTTAGTGTATTTCCTTTGACAGAAGGTTATGGCGGTTGGCTTTCAATATAGATGTCACACAATATTTACGCATTCAAAAAGAACGCGGTCTTCGAAGGGTTAATGTGCAAGGCGATAATATAGTCTACTAGCATGTTTCAGTGATCAGTTGGTTTGTAAGAATAGCTCGAAGAATAGCCATAGTATGGAGTTATACTATCTATGGTACGTGCATGCAATTACAGTATGAAAACTTAGTACTACGTATACAACTACGAATCGTAGCTAGCTACAATACAAAACAAATTGTACTACGCAAAATTACAAATTGTATTACAGAAAACTACTAACCGTATTACAGAAAAATGTAATTGTACTACAATCACATTACATTACACAACGTTACCTTTTTTTTGCAGCGTACCGTAGCTAGCTATAAAGCGCATGCTTGACAGTAAGTACTCTACTTTTTTCTCACATTTAGCTACGTACATATATGCCTTATGCTAACATATAAAGCAATAGTCACATCACATCGGTATAGTTAATAAGCCACTAGCTAGCTATGTTGCTAATAACTCACCTTATTAGCAGAATTCGCATCAGCCCCTGCTGCTATTAACAATTCTACGATTCTATCACAACCATGCAATGATGCCTCTAACAGAGGTGTCTCTCCATCCTGTAAAATTAACAAATAGTAAATACGTAGCAAAACACAAGCGAGTGACTTACAATTCTAATTGTAGCTACGTACGTATCACAAATTATCAAATATGCATATTGTGTGTGGGTTATTACAGTAACACAAATACTGTGTAATTAGAAGAATCCAGCAATGCACTAAGTACATACTTAATGTTTACATTACGGTAGCTACATGTGTTAATATAAACAAAATATATTTTATATAGTAAAGTCATTGTAAGCCATCAAGCAATAGGTTCATTGTTTGCCAAAAAGTAGCTATGTACGTAGCTATTATTATGAACAATCGTACGTAGTAATGTGGTGTCCATGAAGAGGTTATTTGCTACCTTTAAATTGTACTTACGTAATACAAATATGAACACAACTGTATGTATATAACGTACGCATGCCTTGCAATAATCTCTACTCATACTTTTTGAGAGATTATAGCTAGCTACTTACTTGATCAAATAATGCTATTAAAGCTAGGGCTGAGTGATAATATCGTTTTAAGAATAATCGTGATAAAATAATTGTTATTGCGATAATTTTTGAGGAATCAATATCAACACACTCTAATAGAACAGTCAGATACTCTAATAGGACAATCAAATACTTCAATAGAACAATCAGTGTGCATGCCAACTAGTTGAGGTTACACCACTGAATCAATGTTGCACATCCATGGAAGTGGTAGTACGTAGTTACTCCAAAAGAGCCTAATTGCTGCAATAACTAAAATTATTGTGCATGTAAACACTAAAATACACTGATACCATAATTTATTGACTATCGTGATAGTATCGTGTATCGTGAATAGTTTACAACTATCAATCGTGAAAGTGATTTTAAGACTATCGCTCAGTCCTAATTAAAGCTACCTATCATGCTTTTAAGCATTGATAAAAAATTAAGCCTATTATGACAAAATTTAATCGGCTCTGCTGTAATGTACCGTATAGCTATAAATTTTTGAGGGACAAATTTTCAAGGTTTTCATGAAATTGTTCTAGCCTCGAAAATTAAATTTTTGCTTGCTAAAAGAGAATAATAATTTGGTAAGTAACTTTTCCTCAAAAATTTGCTCGCAAGAACTTTACTAAAGCCTAATCAATGAAAATATTAACCCCCAAAAATTTCTAGCTATACGGTAATTTGAAAGTTAATAGATAGCTATAAGTTACACTTATAAAGTTGGGATTTTCGTTGAATTGCGATTTCTATTTTGTCTATCGTTACATTCATCTTATTATACAGGGCTCATGATAAGCAATTTAAAGTGTTAGGACAAAAGTCCTCACAAATATGTAATTGCTTGGACAAGCCAGTCATTGTTCAGACATTGTTTACAACTCTATACTGTATTGTGTTGTCATGTATTTGAATATTTAATTTGATCTGTATATTTATCTTGCTTCAGAAAGGAAGTATACTATACTTCTACAGTACAGCTGGAACGGAGCCTTTGAGTGTTTCGAATAGTGTTGTACTGATTGCCGAGTATACCGATATCCGATTATTTTACATTCCAGACAGCCGATATTTCAATCTGATACCGATTATTACAAACATACAATATACCTTACAAAAGTGTAAGATTCTGTCAAAATTAGCAAATCTCTTGGTTCAGTTAGGCTCTTGAATTATTTCATTTTAATAAACCGATATTGTAACCTTAAATTCTATCTATACCGATTGTCACAAAATTTATCAATAATCTGCTGTTTCCGATTGTGATCCGATTAATCGGTACAACAGTAGTTTCAAAGGTTAAGTACACTTCGAAGGTAGCTAACTATCCTTCTAAGCTTCGTAAAGCACTCATAACACACTAATACGTAAATACAAAAGGGTTTACGATTGAAAATTATTTCTTTATTGCGACAACCGTGGCATCCTATACATCTTGCGCCATCGATGTTTGTGTGCCACGTTCATTCATTTTTAAGCCAACCAATTTGGCTTTTTGTACCATAGTACGTATCAGCCTTAAAACAATATGTATATGACAGTTATTGCATTAAAAACATCATTTTAGCCTTTAGTTAGCATTTGGCTATGTATGGTTGCTATATGAACATGTCGATTTTGTAATCAGTCGATTGCATAATTCTAAACTGCTGTTATAGGTTTACCAAATACTTATAAATTTGAAGTTTAGCTAAATTGATTTTACATTTACTTATGAGTGGACATGTTTTCCGGTCATATAAGAAATCAGTGTAAAATTTGAAAAATATCTGATATCCGACCATTCTTGTGAGCACTGTCATACTTGATTAAAGATCTCTATAGCTTGACAAAAAATCTCATAAGCACTTCCAAATATCTATAGCTACCTGAGTGCAAGGTGTTCTTTGCACAAAAATTGCCTATTATGTTGGCATTATGCTCAATGATTTTGTCACTCAAAATTATGCTGGCATACGTACGTACATATGTATGTATGTGGCTTAAATCAACTAATGAATCAGATATAATAGCACATATACATACGTAGCTATAGCATGTACGTAGCTAGCTATAAAGCGCATGCTTGACAGTAAGCACTCTACTATTTTCTCACATTTAGCTATGTACATATATGCCTTATGCTAACATATAAAGCAATAGTCACATAACATCGGTATAGTTAATAAGCCACTAGCTAGTTATGTTGCTAATAACTCACATTATTAGCAGAATTCGCATCAGCCCCTGCTGCTATTACCAATTCTACAATTCTATCACGACCATGCAATGATGCCACTAACAGAGGTGTCCGTCCATCCTGTAAAATTAACAAATAGTAAATAGCAAAACACAAGCGAGTGACTTACAATTCTAATTGTAGCTACGGTACAGCTCGATTTAAACTTTAAGAACACACGTGTGTGCAATTGCACGTGCACTGCACCAGCATAGAAATATTCGCTACGTGCTCGCGAGCGCACTGGAGATTGATGACGCATTACCTGCCCGTAGAGAGTAATAACACTCGTTACAAGTCAGTCCATAGTGCACTCGTTACGAGTCCGTCTATAGTGCACTCGTTACGAGTCTGTCTAAAGTGCACTCGTTACGAGTAAGTCTATAGTGCACTCGACACGCATCGCTCGCCGAGATGCGTGCCGCATCTCCGGGCGTGCACTTAGCTCGTAACATGAGTGAACCTGCCAGTCGACTAGGGATAACAAATATATTACTATAAAATACCGTATGGACGTAGCTACGTACTTTGTAACTGGCTGAACTGAAGCTGCACCAACAAGGACACTTCGCACGTCCTTCAACATCAGTACGTATCACGTGCAAAGGTGGTTCTAATTAATTGCGCAGTAACACGTGGCAGTTGAAGTCGCTCTCTTTTGAATCGGAGCGTCTGTCTCTTTGAATAATGACGGACAAAAAGACAGAGGTGGACTGGAATAAAGGTGAGAGTGTTTTTACACACTGAACGGAGTTACTCGTGGCAATCGAAATTTCCTAACGTAGATGTGCGTGCATGCATGTACCTACGTACGCGAGCATGTAGGGCGACGTCACATGTGCGTCTATGGCACGCGAAATTCTTGTGCAGTTGTCTACAGACACGCACGATTTTGAAAAATACTCGAGAGGAACTACGAAACACACGCGTGTCACCCGCACGCGAGCATGTAGGGCGACATCACACGTGCGTGTATGGCACGAGAAATTCCCGTGCAGTTGTCTACAGACACGCACGATTTTGAAAAATACTCGAGAGGAGCTACGAAACACACGCGTGTCACCTGCACGCGTGCTTCAAGTTTAAATTGAGCTGTATCATACGTACGTATCACAAATTATCAAATATGCATATTGTGTGTGGGTTATTACAGTAACACAAATACTGCGTAATTAGAAGAATCCAGCAATGTACTATGTACATACTTAATGTTTACATTACGGTAGCTACATGTGTTAATATAAACAAAATATATTTTATATAGTAAAGTCATTGTAAGCCATCAAGCAATGGGTTCATTATTTGCCAAAAAGTTGCTATGTACGTAGCTATTATTATGAACAACGGTACGTACGTAGTAATGTGGTGTCCATGAAGAGGTTATTTGCTACCTTTAAATTGTACTTACGTAATACAAATCTGAACATAACAGTATGTATATAACGTACGCATACCTTGCAATAATCTTTACTCATACTTTTTGAGAGATTATACGTAGCTACTTATTTGATCAAATAATGCTATTAAAGCTACCTATCATGCTTTTAAGCATTGATCAAAAATTAAGCCTATTATGATAAAATTCAATCAGCTCTGTTGTAATGTACCGTATAGCTATAAATTTTTGAGGGACAAAATTTTCAAGGTTTTTGCGGAATTGTTGTATCCTCGAAAATTGAATTTTTGCTTGCTAAAAGAGAATAATAATATGGTACATAAGTAGCTTATCCTCAAAAAATTAATCGCAAAAACTTTACTAAAGCCTAGTCAATGAAAATGTCATCTCTCAAAAATTTCTAGCTATACGGTAATTTGAAAGTTAATAGATACGTACGTAGCTGTAAGTTACACTTATAAAGTTGGGATTTTCATTGAATTGCGATTTCTATTTTGTCAAACTTATTACGTATTCCATCGTTGCATTCATCCTATTATACAGGACTCACAATAAGATATTTAAAGTGTTAGGACAAAAGTTCTCACAAATATGTAATTGCTCGGACAAGGTAGTCACTGTTCAGATATTGTTTACAACTCTATACTGTATTGTGTTATCTTTTATTTGAATATTTAATTTGATCTGTATATTTATCTTGCTTCAGAAACTATACTTTTAAAGTACGGCTGGAATGGAGCCTTTGAGTGTTTTGAAGGTTAAGTAAACTTCGAAGGGTAGCTAACTATCTTTCGAAGCTTTGTAAAGCACTCATAACACACTAATACGTAAATGCAAAAGGGTTTACGAGTGAAAATTATTTCTTTATTGCGGCAATCGTGGCATCCTATACATCTTGCGCTATCAATGTTTGTGTGCCAAGTTCATTCATTTTTAAGCCAACCAATTTGGTTTTTGTACCATAGTACGTATCAGCCTTAAAACAATATGTATATGACAGTTATTGCATTAAAAACATCATTTTAGCCTTTAGTTAGCATTTGGCTATGTATGGTTGCTGTATGAACATGCCCATTTTTGTAATCAGTATATTGCATAATTCTAAACTGCTGTTATAGGTTTACCAAATACTTATAAATTTGAAGTTTAGCTAAATTGATTTTACATTTACTTATGAGCGGACATGTTTTCCGGTCATGTAAGCAATTGGCCGGAAATCAGTATAAAATTTGAAAAATATCTGATATCCGACCATTCTTGTGAGCACTGTTATACTTGATTAAAGATCTCTATAGCTTGACAAAAAATCTCATAAGCACTTCCAAATATCTATAGCTACCTGAGTGCAAGGTGTTCTTTGCACAAAAATTGCCTATTATGTTGGCATTATGCTCAATGATTTTGTCACTCAAAATTATGCTGTCATACGTATGTACATATGTATGTATGTGGCTTAAATCAACTAATGAATCAGATATAATAGCACATATACATACGTATGTAGCTATAGCATGTACGTAGCTAGCTATAAAGCGCATGCTTGACAGTAAGCACTCTACTGTTTTCTCACACTTACGTAGCTACGTACATACGGTACACTTCATAGAAAAGTTCACGTTTCGTGATCACGGTACGACTACGATTACAAGTTACTACGTACGAAAAATACTACGGCGTGATTATGATTACAAGTTATTACAAAACGTACTACAGCATAATTACGATACGATACGTACTTAGCTTATAGTATAAAGAAATGTTAGGACTCAGATGAAGGAATCCCCAAGGGAATCTACCAACATCCATCCCATTATTAACAGCAAGAATGTTGCAAAACATCTACGCAAGCCAAACAAAGTACTTTAAATGGTAACAAAACAGCGTTTATACACTATTAATAATCATTTTATATCTTTTCTGTATGCAGCGCTTATTCACAAACCTGTTTCCTTCCAGTTTCAAAATGCGTATACACACGCACGATTAACAAACGATGCCAATCAACAATACAACCAAGTTTCCAGCCTGTTTTCTTTGTATTGCATTTCTACAACACTAAACAAACCTAAGTATCGCTATAACTTTTCTCCAGAGACAACTATTTTTACCTGACACAAACAATACTCCGTGAACGGAACCCGGGTATGTTAGTAAACGGCCCAATAGTGGCGTGACCTTTCTATAATAAGCACACCGGCTACTGAAACGCACAAGAAACTTGTTAGCAAGTCCATCGGGTAAGTTATACCATCGATATGGCGTCAACAGGGGTTTAAGAATTAATAAGTACGCATAATTACTAGTAAGTACACGTACTTAATTACGAAAGTAAGGTACGGTACGTAGTAAAGTACATTCCGTACCACGGTACAATTACTCGTACTACGGATCGTACTACGATCGTACTACGGTACGAAATGTAAACTTTTCTATGAAGTGTACCGTATATACCTTATGCTAACATTTAAAGCAATAGTCATATCACATCGGTATAGTTAATAAGCCACTAGCTAATTATGTTGCTAATAACTCACCTTATTAGCAGAATTCGCATCAGCCCCTGCTGCTATTAACAATTTTACGATTCTATCAAGACCATGCAATGATGCCACTAACAGAGGTGTCCGTCCATCCTGTAAAATTAACAAATAGTAAATAGCAAAACACAAGCGAGTGACTTACAATTCTAATTGTAGCTACGTACGTATCACAAATTATCAAATATGCATATTGTGTGTGGGTTATTACAGTAACACAAATACTGTGTAATTAGAAGAATCCAGTAATGTACTATGTACATACTTAATGTTTACATTACGGTAGCTACATGTGTTAATATAAACAAAATATATTTTATATAGTAAAGTCATTGTAAGCCATCAAGCAATAGGTTCATTATTTGCCAAAAAGTAGCTATGTATGTACGTAGCTATTATTATCAACAATGGTACGTAGTAATGTGGTGTCCATGAAGAGGTTATTTGCTACCTTTAAATTGTACTTACGTAATATAAATCTGAACACAACTGTATGTATATAACGTACGCATACCTTGCAATAATCTCTACTCATACTTTTTGAGAGATTATAGCTAGCTACTTACTTGATCAAATAATGCTATTAAAGCTAGGGCTGAGTGATAATATTGTTTTAAGAATAATCGTGATAAAATAATTGTTATCGCGATAATTTTTGAGGAATCAATATCAACACACTCTAATAGAACAGTCAAATACTCTAACAGGACAATCAAATACTTCAATAGAACAATCAGTGTGCATACCAACTAGTTGAGGTTACACCACTGAATCAATGATGCACATCCATGGAAGTGGTAGTACGTACGTAGTTACTCCAAAAGAGCCTAATTGCTGCAACAACTAAAATTATTGTGCATGTAAACACTAAAATACACTGATACCATAATTTATTGACTATCGTGATAGTATCATGTATCGTGAATACTTTACAACTATCAATCGTGAAAGTGATTTTAAGACTATCGCTCAGCCCTAATTAAAGCTACCTATCATGCTTTTAAGCATTGATAAAAAATTAAGCCTATTATGACAAAATTTAATCGGCTCTGCTGTAATGTACCGTATAGCTATAAACTTTTGAGGGACAAATTTTTCAAGGTTTTCACGAAATTGTTCTAGCCTCGAAAATTAAATTTTTGCTTGCTAAAAGAGAATAATAATTTGGTAAGTAGCTTTTCCTCAAAAATTTGTTCGCAAGAACTTTACTGAAGCCTAATCAATGAAAATGTTCACCCCCGCAAAATTTCTAGCTATACGGTAATTTGAAAGTTAATAGATAGCTATAAGTTACACTTATAAAGTTGGATTTTCGTTGAATTGCGATTTCTATTTTGTCTATCTTTACATTCATCTTATTATACAGGGCTCATGATAAGCAATTTAAAGTGTTAGGACAAAAGTCCTCACAAATATGTAATTGCTTGGACAAGCCAGTCATTGTTCAGACATTGTTTACAACTCTATTATTAAGTACGGTAGTACTTAATAGTAGGGATCGCTATGAAAAACTATGGCTTCCGGAATTTTCGCACTTTTAAAAACAACCTTATAACAGGCTTTAGCCCAAAAAACCTACCTGGATGCACTAGTACTGCTGTAATTAGGCTGTATCTTTGTTAAACGCAGCGAAAAGTCTAATATTTCGATCCACAGTGAATTTTAAAAATTTCGAAATTTACCTGTATTTCGTCTGCCGGCCAGCCAGCCAGCCAGCCTGCCTGCCAGCCTGCCGTAAGACCCGGTTCCGCTAGGTGTATGGCTCCAGATTTTTCACACAACAAAGGTAATCACGTCGGATTTACGAAAATGTTATTTTGATTAAGGTTTGTCCACTGCGCCATAGCTTGTCCTTTGTTCTATCTTCATCGATTGATCTTCATCAACCGAAGGATGACGAAATATTACGAAGGTGTCAACATTCCACGCAAGGTGTTAAAATGAAACAATAAACACCTTGGATAGGCGCATGCTTACTGATGCAATCCGTAACGCATAATGGAAGAAGAATTCAGTCTTTCCCTATAGTTTCGTCTTCCATAGCCAGACCAATTTATTTGCACGCAGCTGCTTTATCGATCTTCTGAATTGTAAGCGCCGGATGTTAATTATAACATTAAGCGCTTATAATCGGACACCTATTAACGACCTAGTAACTGCGTATTAAATAAAATGGTCTGGCTACGAGTAGAATATAGTCCTTCCTTCACAGTACAAGTCGTTTTACCATACAGACACTTGGTATTGTGATGAAACGAGTCGTGGGCATGGCACATACGTAGCGAGCCATTGTAAACTATGTAGATATCAATTGCTAAGAAATAATTCCACTCTTGAGTGTCTGTAACAGCTAGATATAAAAAGTAAACAAACTAGATTTTTTTAAAAATTATGAATTTTAAAAAGGGGAGTAGGGATCGTAGCTCAGTATAAAAAGTAAGGAAATAAGTTGTTGATCACTCACCACCCAGCATATTGCATGTGTTTACTCAAGTATACAATTGCAGCTGGGTAAGTGTTCATACATGCACAAATGAAACACATTCTCTAGCACTTCTACAAGATTTAATCCCTACTTTGGCAGCCAGCATTCAAAGCAAAACATCATGCAGCCAACGTAGGGATTAAATCTTGTAGAAGTGCTAGAGAATGTGTTTCATTTGTGCATGTATGAACGCTTACCCAGCTGCAATTGTATACTTGAGTAAACACATGCAATATGCTGGGTGGTGAGTGATCAACAACTTGTTTCCTTACTTTTTATACTGAGCTACGATCCCTACTCCCCTTTTTAAAATTCAATTTTTTTTAAAAAATCTAGTACTGTATTGTGTTGTCATGTATTTGAATATTTAATTTGATCTGTATATTTATCTTGCTTCAGAAAGGAAGTATACTATACTTCTACAGTACAGCTGGAACGGAGCCTTTGAGTGTTTCGAATAGTGTTGTACTGATTGCCGAGTATACCGATATCCGATTATTTTACATTCCAGACAGCCGATATTTCAATCCGATACCGATTATTACAAACATACAATATACCTTACAAAAGTATAAGATTCTGTCAAAATTAGCAAATCTCTTGGTTCAATTAGGCTCTTGAATTATTTCATTTTAATAAACCGATATTGTAACCTTAAATTCTATCTATACCGATTGTCACAAAATTTATCAATAATCTGCTGTTTCCGATTGTGATCCGATTAATTGGTACAACAGTAGTTTCAAAGGTTAAGTACACTTCGAAGGTAGCTAACTATCCTTCGAAGCTTCGTAAAGCACTCATAACACACTAATACGTAAATACAAAAGGGTTTACGAGTGAAAATTATTTCTTTATTGCGACAACCGTGGCATCCTATACATCTTGCGCTATCGATGTTTGTGTGCCACGTTCATTCATTTTAAAGCCAACCAATTTGGCTTTTTGTACCATAGTACGTATCAGCCTTAAAACAATATGTATATGACAGTTATTGCATTAGAAACATCATTTTAGCCTTTACTTAGCATTTGGCTATGTATGGTTGCTATATGAACATGCCCATTTTGTAATCAGTCGATTGCATAATTCTAAACTGCTGTTATAGGTTTACCAAATACTTATAAATTTGAAGTTTAGCTAAATTGATTTTACATTTACTTATGAGCGGACATGTTTTCCGGTCATGTAAGCAATTGGCCGGAAATCAGTGTAAAATTTGAAAAATATCTGATATCCGACCATTCTTGTGAGCACTGTCATACTTGATTAAAGATCTCTATAGCTTGACAAAAAATCTCATAAGCACTTCCAAATATCTATAGCTACCTGAGTGCAAGGTGTTCTTTGCACAAAAATTGCCTATTATGTTGGCATTATGCTCAATGATTTTGTCACTCAAAATTATGCTGGCATACGTACGTACGTACATATGTATGTATGTGGCTTAAATCAACTAATGAATCAGATATAATAACACATATACATACGTAGCTATAGCATGTACGGTACGCTATAAAAAAGGTAATGTTTCGTAATTGTAATTACGAGGCTACTACAGAGCTTTGTAGTAATACTACAATACGTAGAACACAAAATTACAACTCCTACTACAGAAAATTACAATGCGTACTATGCAAAACTACAGGTGCTAGTACGGAACACTACGGTACATCTAGCGTAGAGCAAATTATGATTTGTACTGTGCAACCAGCATAGTACGATGACTGATGCAAGAAGCAATTATACGGTGCCGCAACGTGACAGCGTCCCACCCGAGAGTGTTCTGCTGTGTGTTACGCAATCTGAGCTACACTAAAAGGTATGACTAGCAAATAATTTGTATGAATTTATTATTCTGCACGAAATTCTGCTGTCTTACAGGTGATTCCCCACAGTTCATCCTAAAGCCAGACAAGTATGCAGCCGGCGGCCATTCAAGATTCCTTTTGTCGATATAGCCAGCTAACTATAGCTTATTTTGCAAATCACTGTATATTAAATATTGTTATGGTATAGCTATCCTACAATGCTACATCACCTGCATAGAGATAGAGTTCAAGTTCAACTCATCGTCACGCGTTGCTGAAAACCGAACACAGTGACAACTTACAACAGCTGTCACGACAGAAAACAAGCTAGAAACTAACCTGCATTATTTGTAAAAAGCCTAAACTACTATAAAATTACAACTATGCCACCTAAACATTCCATTTCTACAACTAAATAATCTAGTAAACCTAGGCGCCTAAAGTTTACTAAAAGTGTGCACTAATTGGAACAGCATTGTTCTATTGTTATTGTTTAATCGTAGATGCGTGGTTTGCTTAGTTATTGTGAAGTTCATAGGTAAGCATTTTATTATTATACATTTGTGTCTTTAATGTGCAAGGCGATAATATAGTCTACTAGCATGTTTCAATAATCAGTTGGTTTGTAAGAATAGCTCGAAGAATAGCCATAGTATGGAGTTATACTATCTATGGTATGTGCATGCAATTACAGTATGAAAACTTAGTACTACGTATACAACTATGAATCGTAGCTAGCTACAATACAAAACAAATTGTACTACGCAAAATTACAAATTGTATTACAGAAAACTACTAATCGTATTACAGAAAACTACTAATCGTATTACAGAAAAATGTAATTGTACTACAATTACATTACATTACACAACGTTACCTTTTTTGCAGCGTACCGTAGCTAGCTATAAAGCGCATGCTTGACAGTAAGCACTCCACTTTTTTCTCACATTTAGCTATGTACATATATGCCTTATGCTAATATATAAAGCAATAGTCACATCACATCAGTATAGTTAATAAGCCACTAGCAAGCTATGTTGCTAATAACTCACCTTATTAGCAGAATTCGCATCAGCCCCTGCTGCTATTAACAATTCTACGATTCTATCATGACCACCAATTGATGCCTCTAACAGAGGTGTCTCTCCATCCTTTTAAATTAACAAATAGTAAATACGTAGCAAAACACAAGCGAGTGACTTACAATTCTAATTGTAGCTACGTACGTATCACAAATTATCAAATATGCATATTGTGTGTGGGTTATTACAGTAACACAAATACTGTGTAATTAGAAGAATCCAGCAATGTACTATGTACATACTTAATGTTTACATTACGGTAGCTACATGTGTTAATATAAACAAAATAAATTTAATTAGTAAAGTCATTGTAAGCCATCAAGCAATAGGTTCATTATTTGCCAAAAAGTTGCTAAGTACGTAGCTATTATTATGAACAATGGTACATAGTAATGTGGTGTCCATGAAGACGTTATTTGCTACCTTTAAATTGTACTTACGTAATACAAATCTGAACATAACTGTATGTATATAACGTACGCATACCTTGCAATAATCTTTACTCATGCTTTTTGAGAGATTATAGCTACTTACTTGATCAAATAATGCTATTAAAGCTACCTATCATGCTTTTAAGCATTGATCAAAAATTAAGCCTATTATGATAAAATTCAATCAGCTCTGTTGTAATGTACCGTATAGCTATAAATTTTGAGGGACAAAATTTTCAAGGTTTTTGTGGAATTGTTGTATCCTCGAAAATTGAATTTTTGCTTGCTAAAAGAGAATAATAATATGGTAAGTAGCTTATCCACAAAAAATTAATCGCAAAAATTTTACTAAAGCCTAGTCAATGAAAATGTTATCTCTCGAAAATTTCTAGCTATACAGTAATTTGAAAGTTAATAGATACGTAGCTGTAAGTTACACTTATAAAGTTGGGATTTTCATTGAATTGCGATTTCTATTTTGTCAAACTTATTATGTATTCTATCGTTGCATTCATCTTATTATACAGGGCTCACAATAAGAAATTTAAAGTGTTAGGACAAAAGTTCTCACAAATATGTAATTGCTCGGACAAGGTAGTCACTGTTCAGATATTGTTTACAACTCTATACTGTATTGTGTTATCTTGTATTTGAATATTTAATTTGATCTGTATATTTATCTTGCTTCAGAAACTATACTTTTAAAGTACGGCTGGAATGGAGCCTTTGAGTGTTTCGAAGGTTAAGTAAACTTCGAAGGGTAGCTAACTATCCTTCGAAGCTTCGTAAAGCACTCATAACACACTAATACGTAAATACAAAAGGGTTAATGAGTGAAAATTGTTTCTTTATTGCGGTAATCGTGGCTGCCTATACGTACATCTTGCGCGATCCATATCTGTGTTCCACGTCCATGCACTTTTAAGCCAACCAATTTGGCTTTTTGTACCATAGTATAAGCCTTAAAACAACACGTATATGACAGTTAATGCATGAAATACATCATTTTAACCTTTAGTTAGCGTTTGGCTATGTATGGTTGCTGTATGGATATGCCCATTTTTGTGATCAGTCGATTGCATCATTCTAAATTGCTGTTATAGGTTTACCAAATACTTATAAATTTGAAATTTAGCTACATTGATTTTATATCTATTTATGAGCGGACATATTTTCCGGTTATGTAAGCAACTGGCCGGAAATCATTGTAAATTTTCCGATATCCGACCATTCTCGTGAGCCCTGTTATGATCTCTATAGATAGACCAAAATTCTCATGCATAAGCACTTCCAAATACGTATCTATAGCTACCTGAGTGCAAGGTGTTCTTTGCACAATACATCGCCTATTATGCTGGCATTATGCTCAATGATTTTGTCACTCAAAATTATGCTGGCATATGTACGTACATACATATGTGTGTGGCTTAAATCAACCAATGAATCAGATACGTATATTAGCACATATACATACATAGCTATAGCATGTAGCTAGCTATACATTGCATGCTTGACAGTAAGCACTCTACTGTTTTCTCACAGTTAGCTACGTACGTATATGTATGCCTTATGTTAAGACATTCAGCAATAGTCACATCACATCAGTATTGTTAATAAGCCACTAGCTATCTTGCTAATAACTCACTTTAACAACAAAATTCACATCAGCCCCTGCTGCTATTAACAATTCTACAATTCTATCACGACCACTGCTTGATCCCACTAACAGAGGTGTCCGTCCATCCTGTAAAATTAACAAATAGTATAAATAGCAAAACACAAGCGAGTGACTTACAATATTAATTGTAGCTACGTACGTATCACAAATTATCAAATATGCATATTGCGTGTGGGTTATTATAGTAACACAAATACTGTGTAATTAGAAGAATCCAACAATGTACTACACATACGTATATACTTAATTTTTACACTACGGTAGCTACGTATGTGTGTTAATCTAAACAAAATATATTTTAAATAGCAAAGTCATTGTAAGCCACCATGCAATAGGTTCATTATTTGCCAAAAAGTAGCTATGTACGTATGTACGTATAAGTACGTAGCTACGTATATTATGAACCATGGTACTATCTATACTTAAAGTAGTGCTGGAACAGAGCCTTTGAATATTTCGAAGGGAATGCTTCGAAAGTTAATTAAACTTTGAAGGGTAGCTAACTATCCTTCGTAGCTTCGTAAAGTACTCATAACATATTAATAAATACGAAAGGTTTTACGAGTGAACATTATTTCTTTATTGTGGCAATCGAGGCAGGCTATACATCTTGCACGATCAACATTCTTGTGCCACGCTCACTTTTAAGCCAACCAATTTGGCTTTTTGTACCATAGTATAAGCCTTAAAACAACATATACATGACAGTTAATACTGTACATGAAAAACATCATTTTATATAGTCTTTATTTAGCGTTTGGCTATGTACGTATGTATTATTGCTGTATGGACATGTCCATTTTTGCAATTGGTCAATCACGTCATTCTAAACTACTATTAAACTACTGTTATAGGTTTACCAAATACGTACTTATAAATTTGCAAGATACGTACGTTGATTTTACATTAATTTTCGTATGAGCGGACATATATTTCAGTCATGTATGCAACTGGCCGAAAATCAGTGTAGCTAATTTTTTGGGAAAATGTCTGATGTCCAACCGTTATCGTGAGCCCTGTTAAAAGATTATCAGCTATAGATAGACCAAAAATCTCATAAGCACTTCCAAATACATATCTATAGCTAACTGAGTGCAAATTGTTCTTTATACAAAAAATTGCCTATTATGCTGGCATTATGCTCAATGATTTTGTCACTCAAAATTATGCTGGCATATGTGTGTGGCTTAAATCAACTAATGAACATATAATAGCACATATACATACGTAGCTATAGCATGTAGCTATACATTGCATGCTTGACAGTAAGCACTCTACTGTTTTCTCACAGTTAGCTACGTACGTATGTATATTATGGTAGATACATTAATATAAACAAAATGAAGTCATTGTGACCCACCACACATTGTCAACTGGTTCACTACGTATATGCCAAAAAGTAGCTATGTACATATGTATGTACATGTACGTACTTGCTACTTTTGATTTCAGATTTAATTGCTACATTTATAATTATGCATGTCAAAAATATGCGATACACTTACAATGCATTACGTATATTAATAAAGTACACACCCCCAAAAATAAGTTTTTATGCCTATTTCTATTGGAAATCCATAGAATTTTACACAAAACCTCTTAAAACTAAACACACAATTTGTAATACAAAAATACGGTTGGTATTAAATAAAACTACCTTCAATACGTACATAGCTACTGTAGCTACTTGGTGAAAATTCAGCATGAAAAAGTGACTTGCTGCTTTTCCGCTATAAAGTTGGCCATGCATGCTCTACTTTCAATACAAAATGTATTATGGGTTCAGGTAAGTCTTGAAAAAAAGTTCTTCCAGAGAAATATTTAAGAGAGTAATAGCTACAAAACATACGGTCGGAATTGAATTCTCTATAAATTTCTCTATGATTTGGTATTTATAAAACTATGAATTCCTTATTTGCCATCTTGCTTTTTGCATTTAAATATTTTGAAGTGGGTGTACTATGTGTCAGACAAAGGAAAATGGGCTTATGGAGTAAGTAAGTTTGTTTTTTATGTTTTATGAACATGTAAGGATGGATGTTAGGCCTGTTTGGGCGATGAAGAAGAAGTCAGGTACGGCGCGCCAAAACTTATCTCCTGTTTTGGATTAATATCATGGCACAAAGGCGGTCACTAGGCTAGTTATGACTTTTTATAACAATGAAAGTTTGTTAACTGATGTTATTGCTCGGTTTATAATCTTTGAAACTTGGAGTATGCGGAAGATACCCGCTAATTAGTAAATTTGCATTTGTTTCATAAATGTATTGCGTATTTTTGATATGATGCTCTTAATGAAAATCTTCCTTATTTCATTCCTTATGATGTTATTATATTACAACATAATACATAAGAACATACATAGCTACGTAGTTTAATGAGTAACAATTTAGTTTTGGATGATGAAATGTGTATACGGAGTTACATATCTACATATACATATTTATGTATTACACGTACAGTACCAATTTAATGCAACGTCGCAATCGCGCGCGTGTGCAAGTGCAATCACACGCGAGTGCGAGTAAAACTACTCGCAAGTAAAGTAGTGACCATGAATCGGCTTATAAGCAGTGTATAATAGCTTCAATTTACTCCAGTAGTAAAGCAAAATACTTTAGTATAAAGTAATTGTAAAACGAAGCACTTTCATCTTAAAGATGGGCGTGGCACCTACTGAATATCGAGCGCACGAAGCTGGTATTGAATTAGCAAGATGAAGTACTACATAATAGTTAGATGTCACACCACAGGGGTTTACGGAATTTAGAAACCCGAAGGCCCTGGGCTGTGGCGCCCGAGCGAAGCGAGGGTGCTACTAAGGGCCTGAGGGTTTCTAAATTACGTAGACCTCGTTGTGGTTTGACGTCTAACATATTTAGACTCTAGCGATACTCACCTTGAAAACTGTTTCAATTTTCATGCTGACTAACTTTGCATTCGTTGTAGTTTATCCGCTTGGCTGAAAATGGATAGCCAATTCTGAATTAAAATAATTATAAAAATTGCGCGCTTATGCTCCTTGACGACAAACTGTTTCTATTTATTTCGAACGAGCATGCGCCCACTTTTATTATCGATATACACCACTCGGCAGCAGCCCAGTTTACCCTAACTCATGGAGAGAGAGTTAGAGGAGGTATACAATTGAATATAATGCCAATAAGTTATGTAAGTAATACAAATTACGGAGATTTCAGTATGATGTTTTTCACCACCCGAGAGCGAGGGGTCTAAGTGGCATAACTAAGGGTCTAAGTAGCACAACTAGGGGTCTAAGTGATTTAGACCCCTAACTATTGGCTACAGCTAGGTTCTAAAGTTATATAGTGGGCGTGACATTTATCAAATACGTATATGTGTATGAAGCTTGTATTGAAGTGGCACCTACCAAATATCGAGCGCATGAAGCTTGTATTGATGTAGCAACATGAAGTACCACTGTTTATAAAGATGGCGCGCCGTATATCGGCATAGTTTTGCCTTGCACTTGCTATTGGTACATTGCTGCTACTAGTACTCACGAGTGTTTGTACTCGCACACGCGAGCGTTGCCAATCGCACTCGCGAGTGCCACGTTGCATTAAATTGGTACCGTAGCTATTATTATGAGTTATGTGATGTGTATGCAGAGGTTAATTGCTACCCTTCTATAAATTTAACATGTATATGTTAATATATACATCTGAACACAAGAGACATTACTTATGATTTTCATTGTACGTACGTACGTACGTAGTTCGGGGGGTCCGCAAAGCAGCAAAATCGTGTACGAGATTACATAATCTTAGCAATTTTACTGGTTTGCACAGGGATTACACATATTTGTAATTCAAGAATTGGCTGTAATTTTTTGTAATATTTGTAATTCAAGAATTGTAATTCATATTTATTGAATTGTAATTCATAATTCATATTTATAGAATTGTAATTCATATTTGTAATTCAAGAATTGGCTGTAATTAAGAATTGGTTGCGATCACACGATAGATTACTGAAGATTATGGATTTGTATTAACAAAATCAAGATTACAGATTACAAAGATTACAAAAGATTACACCGGGATTACAGGCCAAGCGTACGAGATTACAGCCACGTTGCAGACCCCTCAACATAGTTACAAGCTTTTGTTATCATATACATATGTATGCATGTACATACTAATGATGCCACAATATGAAATTATTTGTATCATGATAATTGAGATATCATAGAAATTATATCATGATAGTCACGATATGCTTAATTAACATGTTAATATTTTAACTAAATGCACCTCATTATTAGCTTGAATAACTTCACCAAATCAACTATACTTTTCTGATACAAGTACACACTGTCAAATAATATTCTTATTTTTGCAATACCAAAATAATATATCATGACATACATTTTTGCATATCACGATAATCATGAGATTTTATTTCACGATATATCATATATCACGATAATCGTGGCATCAGTAGTACATACGTAATTTATTTAACTTGAATTACTGACTTTGTTTACACTTGTTAGCTGATATAAAATTAGCTACATGTACATAGCTATGTACGTACATACGTAGCTTCTCAAAGAAGCATAGAGATTACTAGATTAGCTATGTATGTATGTATGTGTCTTTTAAGCTTTCAGGTTATAGTTACATAGATACGTAGGTGATTATAGTTAGCTACGTACCGTATAGCGCGAAACGTTGGCGGTGGAAAACATTGGCGAATTTGGCAAATTGAACTTCGATTCGCCAAAATTTTCCCTTCCAATGTTTTCAAATCCGTAAATTTGATCTCACATGATCCGGTTGATTTAACGCATGGTTCGTTCGAACATGGCTGTGGGTTAACACCTGTCGTGTCATCGACTTCTCCAGCCCTGATGGTCCACTGAGTGAAAAGGTTCCAGCAAAAGCTATCGAGTAGGTAACATTACCGTATACTGTACGTTTACGAGCAAGTGTACGGGTAGCCTATTGTATTGTACTGGTCTCGCTGGGGACTGGTTGGGTCTATTGTTGTAAACTGACGCGAACTCTGACGTGTTATTTGCTGTAGGTAGTCTATAATGCAGGTTTATTTTTTTGTTATTCTCGCTGATTCACCAAAGTTTTACGCCGCCAACGTTTCCCGACGGCCACCACTTATTTCTGCAAGTAGGTTATTCGCCAAAGTTTTCTTCGCCAATGTAATATTTTGCTGATTCGCCAAAGTTTTATGCCGCCAACGTTTCGCGCTATACGGTATTATGTAATTTGTTAGCTTACGTAAGTATTTGTTAACTACGTTTAGCTACGTGTATTCTTAAGTTTACGGGTGATATACTTAATGATCAATTACTAATTTTTGTAGCATCATTTAGTATTATGTACTCACTGCACCTTATATGGTTGAAAAAACAAATTCAAATTTGTGGGTTGGTGATAGTGATAAAGAACTGCACCTATGTCCTCTACAGTGGACTGGGATAAAGGTTATTTAATTGGAAGCCTTTTTAGTTTCCCAGTGATTATAGCTACGTACACAATAGATGGCTTGTAGTATTAGTGGCTGTCCTAGAGAATGTTGACTGAAAGATTTAGTGCTAAGGTTTACTTGTCAATGAATAAACAAGGAACTTCAAAAATTTCGAGTACAGTAGCTATGAGAGCACATGAATCAAGCCTGAACACAAATCCAAACACTTGATTTACTATCTATAGAAGTTTGCATAAGTTAGCTTAGTGGATGGGTGTGACCATAAAGATGAGAAGTTATTAGGCATCATCGGTATCTCCAAAAGAGTGCTGTTGTGACATACTTCACTTTAGTAACAGAGGTTTCATTAATTGAAGACTACAAGATGACAGTTAGTCATCAAGATACACAACTTGATACTTCAAGGTTACAGTCTAGTGGAAGTTGGAAGCCATTTCATGACCCGCAAAAATTTGCTTTTGATTCAATTAAAACCATGCGTTACGTAATAAGTAATAACAGTAAAATGGCGTTTGCGGTAAAGGCTCGTCTTTAGGCTATGTTTTAAGTGTGCGTAGTTTAGGGTTGAAATAGGTGCAAATATGTTGTATCCTAGTTTAAAAGAAGTGACTATTCGAAAGATCTTTCTATAAGCGCAAAAGTGCATAGTTTATTCAGCACCTCACACCTATGCTAAAGGTTAGTGCTCAATAAATTGTTACCAGTGTTAATAGCGATTGAAAAGAAGCATTAATCGCACTAGAAAGCACTGAATTAAGCTGTTTTTATCTTTACATTGTACGCTTGAATGACGTCACAATCCATTGTGGTTTCTTTGGTATTTTACTGTAGCAGGCCATACTTCGGCGTCAGTTCTCTCCTGTAAAGTTCCATATATTGAGTAGTCTATACCCTACAATGACAGATGAAGAGTGGGCGTAGTAACATGTGTCGGAATCAAGTGGCTTCCGGACTCCTGCCATTCGCTATGAGCGAGTTTTTCAGTGGTGTACAAGAGGCGAACTTACTTAGAATAAAAATACCTCTTTGTAATTAGTGATTTAGCCTCTTATTGTTATGTGTTACTAGATATTTGTCTAATGGCCACGTTAGGCTAGTTTTTTCATTGAAATGTCCACTGCCATGGCTGAAACTTGACGCGAAATGGTTTTATGGTATGGCGAGTTCACGGCGATGTAGGTCTTTAACTAAAAGGAATAACGAACAAATTATTACGTTAATACATAGAGCTACTATTCCTCTTTTGGTTGATTATTCACTAAATCTTATAGCACTCTTAGATTAAAAGTTACAAGTAAGTTTTGTTAAGTATGCATTTACCAACTTTTTAATTAACTTCCGGTAGACCGTAACCTTAAAGGTCAACTGAAATGGAAATTTTTTTTAGATAAATATGTTTATTCACTTATGCAATGCACAAAACAACAATTTTTATAATTCAATTATAGGTTATTAACGAGTTATTGCGCTTGAAAGTTTTGGTGGTCAGTTTGCGGTTTTAGCAACGGAAACGATGTCATAAAACGTCATGTCAAACGGAAGTGTACGCATACGCTATAACAAAAGTACAGGTAGCTACCCAAAATACATACATTTCACAATGATTAAACCATTATAAACGCGACCATCGAATTTTAGCTATGCCTCGACGTTGCATTGCTGCAGGATATAATACTACTAGCGGTATGGGCTACAGTTTACACTCGTTCCCGACAGACGAGACCCTCCAAAGGAAATGGATAAGTGCTGTCAAACGTCAGAGATGCAACTAGGACGGTCCTTCGTCAAGCTCTCTTTTGTGTTCAAGGCACTTTAAGGAAGACTGTTTTGTAACGGAAGGCGTTCGATTTCGCAAAACTTTAGGTGTTCCAGCCCAGAAGCGATTGAAGATAGACGCTGTACCCACATGCAGTATTTGCGAAAAGCACCGATCACCTAGATGCTAGTAGCAGTAATCACACTCCATGTAGCCGACCATTATCCGAAAGAAGAGAACAAAGATCGGTAAGCATGTAGCTAACATGTGTATAGTAACTATACTGTACATGAAATCACTAGCTATAGATATTTTACAAAACTTAGTAGCTACATAAGTTATTTTGTAATGCAGATTGTATCCGAGCTCCTATGTGCAACTGCTAGCACTGAATCTGTAAGTGAGGGTATGGACATTACTGACTCTTCTATTGCTCAGTTGTCCATTCCAAGTACATCGGATGCAGCTACACAGGTTCCAACCATCAAGATGAGATCTGTGCACATATCTGTACGTATAAAAGGCAGGGACAAAGGTAAAATTATACTGTATACATACTCGTATGAACATATATAACATAATATATTGATAGAAACGCAGACAGATATCACCCATGAACAAAGTAGTGTTGCTACGCAATGCAATTTGTTGAATGCCCCACCTTTGGAATTGCTTCCACAAGCATGTGCATCACTTGATGATTCTTTTGCACACAAAACCTGATTTAGACACATCATTTTGTTCAAATCAGGAAGACTATACAACAGAGTAAGCTAGTGCATACAAGGTGGCCAAAGCCAGTATATATTTGCTGATATCATAGGGATGACACAGAAGAGGTACCACAGAATGAAGTCAAATTCCTGGTATTTAGATCTCATCTGTTGAGCCTATTTACAGCATGTAGATCATGCCATCAACTTTGCACTGGCGAGGTTGCTCAACAGATGGGAACTTTCATCAGTATTAGACAAGCCTGTAGTCACTGTGGCCATGTATGGATGTGGAACAGCCAACCATTTATCAAGAACAAACCAGCTGGAAACATCCTATTAGCACGATGATTGCTACCATGACCCTCTAGATACTCGAGAGGAGAGGCGGAAAAAGTGGTTTATACCAGGTCTGTGAAATACTGTAAGGTATCAACCTTAATTGTTTTAATGCTAATTAATTCCTTTAGGGAGTAAGGCAATTGAGAAGCTTGATAATGTCATTACCAATAGCAGTGACATGAAGAAGTTGTCACCATCACATCAAACCAGCAGCTTAGAGGCTTACCATAGTGTGGTCAACCACTTTGCCCTTAAGCTGTTGGCTTTTTCTTATGGAGGGATACATTCCAGGTATATAAAATTATAACAATATCTTATACCTGTAGCTACTGTGTATACGTAATTCACATTATTGATAGGCTACTGATTGCAGCACTACATTTTAATGAGAACTTTGGACGTGAGCAAGCCAAAACATTAGCTGGATCGGAACGAATTCGAATTGTTTTTCCTAAACAAAAACAAGGAGAATTCACACCGAAGCCAATCCTAGTTCCCAAAACTTATAGTAAGTATATCTCAATCTATGAACTGCTTAATTCTAATGAATGTATCCTGCAGATTATGTTGATGATCTCATACAGAAGACACTTAAGTACTGTAAAGACGATGACGACAACAAGCCAGCACTACCCACAACTCCCCCTCCCTTAGCAAGTGCATACATACACCCAGATAAGGATCATATACCACTGTTTTCTCGTTATAAAAAATAATAATTTATCTACGTAATATTAATTTTATATACATACAAATTTTTGTGGCTATGGCGTATGAGGAGGGTATTGATGACCCGTGTAATCCTCTGAAGGAAATTCATTCCTTATCCTGGCTACTGCACAGGAAGGAAGCACCACTCGCCTGTGCCGACCCAAGTAATTCCATCCCCACCATGTTAGCTGCCGATATGCCAAGTACCGGAATTTTCTAAACACAGCAATTTCATGATAAGCAAACTAATGTATTAACGTTTACCTGTTCTCATCAGCTGGGATATCATCAGTCCCATAACGATGTCGATGGCTATGGTAAGCAATGGTCAAAACGACTGTACACAAACAAGCACTGGTGAAGGCCGGGTGCTGTGTGACACAAGCTGGTACCAGATCACCAACAAACAACGCTTTCATCTCGTCGATTTCCTGGCAACAAACAGATTCTCTTGACGTTGACATCGTCTGACAACAACCACACAGGCACCTGACATCGAAAGATTTCACACATTTCGCAGTTGCATCAGTGTTTTACGTACCAATCGGTATTCCCTAGTCGCTCTTCGCTAGGATGATCAACCACTTCTGTCATTTCTTCAGAATCGCTGCTAGACGACCTCTCTGGCTCGAATAAGTACGGTTGAATCGTCTCCTCAGGCACTGGCAGCGATAAGGAGGCTACTGATGAGGCGTCGCTGTCTTCACTGCAGTAATAAGCTGAACCTGATAGAATTGAATCGGTTTCAGCCTCGGAAAAAGAACTGGAGCTATCACCTTCTGCCATTGTAAACAGTGAAATAAGAGTACCTTCCGTTCGAGTTGACGTCAAATTGCACATCAAAGACTTGTGGTCGCATTTTCAGGAAGTGACGTTTTAGCAACTTCAAGGCGCAATAACTCGTTAATAACGTATAATTGAATTATAAAAATTGTTGTTTTGTGTATTGCATGAGTAAATAAACATATTTATCTTCAAAAAAATTCCATTTCATTTGACCTTTAAGGGAATATGTACATATATAGCTACCAAACACTTGTATGGATTCCCTAAAATTATGTTATGGTTGATAAAGAGGTCATGTAAAGTATGTAACTAATTAGATTACAGAAAATGTGATTAGTGCCAGGGTAATAAATAATTGTATGCTGATAAATGGCAGCTGACGCTACACTACGTAGTACAATACTACAAGGAGCTAAGGAACAGAATAACAAATTAAATGCATTAAAATTAACTATAATTTTTTATTTCTCTGCCTGTCTATGTACCTGCCCACCAATTTACTGGCTACAGTAGGAATTCCTGAATAATAGCAGTGTAATAAAGGTATATTGATTGTGACCATGCAGTTGTGTCCTTCTTCATTTTTGGTTCTTTAGTAAACACTTATTACAGAGCTATGTAACTTGCAGATCATTACAGCTCTATTTATGTGCAACCACATACGTATGTATAGCTACCGTAAGTTCTCTAAAATTTGGTACGCTTATTTTCATCTTAGCCAACTTTTTACCTGCAATTGGAGAGTATTTGTTGGAATAAAGTGCGCGTCAAAATAATTAGCAACGAGAGTACTTACGTACCAAGTCAGTCTCTTTACGAAAGTAATCCATTATTATCATGTATCATTTAGGCCTGCATGAGTACATCTGATGGTTGAAGATATTCAACTCCCGCGCATTCAATATCAGAAGAATCAGCAGTAGTAGTAGTGCCGGCTGAACACTTGTACGTACCAAGTTTTGGATCCTCAACTACACAATCATCACTTGACAGTGATTCTGCCATGGATAAAATCGCAGCTGCCATTCAATGCAGCACATGCCGAATTTTATTGGAAAATAATTTCCTTATAGAAAAGGGTGTTGAGTAAATAGAGAGGCCAAATTTTTAGAGAACTTACAGTAATAGTAATGGGGTTCACTAAATGTCGGAGATCTGATACATTCATGTGATTTTATAGTCTTTAAAAGTATACAATATTAATTGCATTTCTGTTATAGTTCAAGTTCAACTCATCGTCACGCGTCGCTGAAAACCGAACACAATGACAACTTACAACAGCTGTCACGACAGAAAACAAGCTAGAAACTAACCTTGCATTATTTGTAAAAGGCCTAAACTACTATAAAATTACAACTATGCTACCTAAACATTCCATTTCTACAACTAAATAATCTAGTAAACCTAGGCGCCTAAAGTTTACTAAAAGTGTGCACTAATTGGAACGGCATTGTTCTATTGTTATTGTTCAATCATAGATGCGTGGTTTGCTTAGTTATTGTGAAGTTCATAGGTAAGCATTTAATTATTATACATTTGTGTCTTTAATGTGCAAGGCGATAATATAGTCTACTAGCATGTTTCAGTATTCAGTTGGTTTGTAAGAATAGCTCGAAGAATAGCCATAGTATGGAGTTATACTATCTATGGTACGTGCATGCAATTACAGTATGAAAACTTAGTACTACGTATACAACTACGAATCGTAGCTAGCTACAATACAAAACAAATTGTACTACGCAAAATTACAAATTGTATTACAGAAAACTACTAATCGTATTACAGAAAACTACTAATCGTATTACAGAAAAATGTAATTGTACTACAATTACATTACATTACATTACACAACGTTACCTTTTTTTTGCAGCGTACCGTAGCTAGCTATAAAGCGCATGCTTGACAGTAAGCACTCTACTGTTTTCTCAAATTTAGCTATGTACATATATGCCTTATGCTAACATATAAAGCCATAGTCACATTACATAGGTATAGTTAATAAGCCACTAGCTAGCTATGTTGCTAATAACTCACCTTATTAGCAGAATTCGCATCAGCCCCTGCTGCTATTAACAATTCTACGATTCTATCATGACCATGCAATGATGCCGCTAACAGAGGTGTCCATCCATCCTGTAAAATTAACAAATAGTAAATACCAAAACACAAGCGAGTGACTTACAATTCTAATTGTAGCTACGTACGTATCACAAATTATCAAATATGCATATTGTGTGTGGGTTATTACAGTAACACAAATACTGTGTAATTAGAAGAATCCAGCAATGTACTATGTACATACTTAATGTTTAGATTACGGTAGCTACATGTGTTAATATAAACAAAATATATTTTATATAGTAAAGTCATTGTAAGCCATCAAGCAATAGGTTCATTGTTTGCCAAAAAGTAGCTATGTACGTAGTTATTATTATGAACAATGGTACATAGTAATGTGGTATCCATGAAGAGGTTATTTGCTACCTTTAAATTGTACTTACGTAATATAAATCTGAACACAACTGTATATAAATCTGAACACAACTGTATGTATATAACGTACGCATACCTTGCAATAATCTCTACTCGTACTTTTTGAGAGATTATAGCTAGCTACTTACTTGATCAAATAATGCTATTAAAGCTAGGGCTGAGTGATAATATCGTTTTAAGAATAATCGTGATAAAATAATTGTTATCGCGATAATTTTTGAGGAATCAATATCAACACACTCTAATAGAACAGTCAAATACTCTAACAGGACAATCAAATACTTCAATAGAACAATCAGTGTGCATGCCAACTAGTTGAGGTTACACCACTGAATCAATGATGCACATCCATGGAAGTGGTAGTACGTAGTTACTCCAAAAGAGCCTAATTGCTGCAATAACTAAAATTATTGTGCATGTAAACACTAAAATACACTGATACCATAATTTATTGACTATCGTGATAGTATCATGTATCGTGAATACTTTACAACCATCAATCGTGAAAGTGATTTTAAGACTATCGCTCAGCCCTAATTAAAGCTACCTATCATGCTTTTAAGCATTGATAAAAAATTAAGCCTATTATGACAAAATTTAATCAGCTCTGCTGTAATGTACCGTATAACTATAAACTTTTGAGGGACAAATTTTTCAAGGTTTTCACGAAATTGTTCTAGCCTCGAAAATTAAATTTTTGCTTGCTAAAAGAGAATAATAATTTGGTAAGTAGCTTTTCCTCAAAAATTTGTTCGCAAGAACTTTACTAAAGCCTAATCAATGAAAATGTTAACCCACGAAAATTTCTAGCTATACGGTAATTTGAAAGTTAATAGATAGCTATAAGTTACACTTATAAAGTTGGGATTTTCGTTGAATTGCGATTTCTATTTTGTCTATCGTTACATTCATCTTATTATACAGGGCTCATGATAAGCAATTTAAAGTGTTAGGACAAAAGTCCACACAAATATGTAATTGCTTGGACAAGCCAGTCATTGTTCAGACATTGTTTACAACTCTATACTGTATTGTGTTGTCATGTATTTGAATATTTAATTTGATCTGTATATTTATCTTGCTTCAGAAAGGAAGTATACTATACGTCTACAGTATAGCTGGAACGGAGCCTTTGAGTGTTTCGAATAGTGTTGTACTGATTGCCGAGTATACCGATATCCGATTATTTTACATTCCAGACAGCCGATATTTCAATCCGATACCGATTATTACAAACATACAATATACCTTACAAAAGTGTAAGATTCTGTCAAAATTAGCAAATCTCTTGGTTCAGTTAGGCTCTTGAATTATTTCATTTTAATAAACCGATATTGTAACCTTAAATTCTATCTATACTGATTGTCACAAAATTTATCAATAATCTGCTGTTTCTGATTGTGATCTGATTAATCGGTACAACAGTAGTTTCAAAGGTTAAGTACACTTCGAAGGTAGCTAACTATCTTTCGAAGCTTTGTAAAGCACTCATAACACACTAATACGTAAATACAAAAGGGTTTACGAGTGAAAATTATTTCTTTATTGCGACAACCGTGGCATCCTATACATCTTGCGTCATCGATGTTTGTGTGCCACGTTCATTCATTTTTAAGCCAATCAATTTGGCTTTTTGTACCATAGTACGTATCAGCCTTAAAACAATATGTATATGACAGTTATTGCATGAAAAACATCATTTTAGCCTTTAGTTAGCATTTGGCTATGTATGGTTGCTATATGAACATGCCCATTTTGTAATCAGTCGATTGCATAATTCTAAACTGCTGTTATAGGTTTACCAAATACTTATAAATTTGAAGTTTAGCTAAATTGATTTTACATTTACTTATGAGCGGACATGTTTTCCGGTCATGTAAGAAATCAGTGTAAAATTTGAAAAATATCTGATATCCGACCATTCTTGTGAGCACTGTCATACTTGATTAAAGATCTCTATAGCTTGACAAAAAATCTCATAAGCACTTACAAATATCTATAGCTACCTGAGTGCAAGGTGTTCTTTGCACAAAAATTGCCTATTATGTTGGCATTATGCTCAATGATTTTGTCACTCAAAATTATGCTGGCATACGTACGTACATACATACATGTGTGGCTTAAATCAACTAATGAATCAGATATAATAGCACATATACATACGTAGCTATAGCATGTAGCTAGCTATAAAAAAGGTAATGTTTCGTAATTGTAATTATGAGGCTACTACAGAGCTTTGTAGTAATACTACAATACGTAGAACACAAAATTACAACTCCTACTACAGAAAATTACAATGCGTACTACGCAAAACTACAGTTGCTAGTACGGAACACTACGGTACATCTAGCGTAGAGCAAATTATGATTTGTACTGTGCAACCAGCATAGTCAGGAGCGTAGCCAGGAATTTAGCTTTACTGAGGCAAGATTAAAAGGAAAATGTGCTTTAAATGTAGGGGGTCTGGGGGGCTGTGCCCCCCAGAAGCTGACGCAATACATCAAAGTCACTTTTAGTATTTTGTTGAACAGCTATGATAACACAATGGCATAGTATGTATGTAATTGTGTGTAGTTTATATGCATGTTGTAAATTTACTGTAGCTAGTTACAATTTTAAACGACGATTTCCTGTTGAATCAAATCTCTTACAGCTGATGGCTCTATATACGTATCACAAGTAGCTGAAATTATAACTAGTTACTAGCTATAGAGTGCATGTTTAACTAACCTTGCATAGGGTTTTCTGTCCCTACAATCTCCACAGGAGTAACTCTCTGAGTAACTAACTCAAAGTATTAAGAAGTGTAATCAAATGCGTGGGCGTCGATCCGTTATACTTTTGTACAAGCATACCTAGTAACTTTCAACAAAGAGGTCTGTTGAAGCTTTCTTTTACACCATCTTCGAATTCATCACTTCCTCTTTCTGGCTCATTCACATCAACCATTTGTACATCTTCATCCATAATTATTTTTAACTGTCGATCGGGTATTTTTTAACAGTTGATCGGGTATTTTTTAACAGTTGATCGGCAATTTTTTAGAAGATATTAAATGGCACTAAGGACTGCGAATCAGTTAGGCTCTGCCATTATGACCGAGAATATACTAGTGAGTAAATCGTTATGATATAGTCCCTATTAATATACTACATTAGGACCATTATCTGAGTGCTTGGCTTAGATTTCAATTTGTTTAATGAGGCATATGCCTCAATTGCCTGTATGTAGCTACGCCCCTGATAGTACGATGACTGATGCAAGAAGCCATTATACGGTGCCGCAACGTGACAGCGTCCCACCCGAGAGTGTTCTGCGTGTGTGTTACGCGATCTGAGCTACACTAAAAGGTATGACTAGCAAATAATTTGTATGAATTTATTATTCTGCACGAAATTCTGCTGTCTTACAGGTGATTCCCTACAGTTCATCCTAAAGCCAGACAAGTATGCAGCCGGCGGCCATTCAAGATTCCTTTTGTCGATATAGCCAGCTAACTATAGCTTATTTTGCAAATCACTGTATATTAAATATTGTTATGGTATAGCTATCCTACAATGCTACATCACCTGCATAGAGATAGAGTTCAAGTTCAACTCATCGTCATGCGTTGCTGAAAACCGAACACAGTGACAACTTACAACAGCTGTCACGACAGAAAACAAGCTAGAAACTAACCTGCATTATTTGTAAAAGGCCTAAACTACTATAAAACTACAACTATGCTGCCTAAACACTCCATTTCTACAACTAAATAATTCAGTAAACCTAGGCACCTAAAGTTTACTAAAAGTGTGCACTAATTGGAATGGCATTGTTCTATTGTTATTGTTCAATCGTAGATGCGTGGTTTGATTAGTTATTGTGAAGTTCATAGGTAAGCATTTTATTATTATACATTTGTGTCTTTAATGTGCAAGGCGATAATATAGTCTACTAGCATGTTTCAGTAATCAGTTGGTTTGTAAGAATAGCTCGAAGAATAGCCATAGTATGGAGTTATACTATCTATGGTACGTGCATGCAATTACAGTATGAAAACTTAGTACTACGTATACAACTACGAATCGTAGCTAGCTAGCTACAATACAAAACAAATTGTACTACGCAAAATTACAAATTGTATTACAGAAAACTACTAATCGTATTACAGAAAAATGTAATTGTACTACAATTACATTACATTACACAACGTTACCTTTTTTTGCAGCGTACCGTAGCTAGCTATAAAGCGCATGCTTGACAGTAAGCACTCTACTTTTTTCTCACATTTAGCTATGTACATATATGCCTTATGCTAACATATAAACTAATAGTCACATTACATCGGTATAGTTAATAAGCCACTAGCTAGCTATGTTGCTAATAACTCACCTTATTAGCAGAATTCGCATCAGCCCCTGCTGCTATTAACAATTCTACGATTCTATCATGACCATGCAATGATACCACTAACAGAGGTGTCCATCCATCCTGTAAAATTAACAAATAGTAAATAGCAAAACACAAGGGAGTGACTTACAATTCTAATTGTAGCTACGTACGTATCACAAATTATCAAATATGCATATTGTGTGTGGGTTATTACAGTAACACAAATACTGTGTAATTACAAGAATCCAGCAATGTACTATGTACATACTTAATGTGTACATTACGGTAGCTACATGTGTTAATATTAACAAAATAAATTTAATATAGTAAAGTCATTGCAAGCCATCAAGCAATAGGTTCATTATTTGCCAAAAAGTTGCTATGTACGTAGCTATTATTATGAACAATGGTACGTAGTAATGTGGTGTCCATGAAGAGGTTATTTGCTACCTTTAAATTGTACTTACGTAATACAAATCTGAACATAACTGTATGTATATAACGTACGCATACCTTGCAATAATCTTTACTGATACTTTTTGAGAGATTATACGTAGCTACTTATTTGATCAAATAATGCTATTAAAGCTACCTATCATGCTTTTAAGCATTGATCAAAAATTAAGCCTATTATGATAAAATTCAATCAGCTCTGTTGTAATGTACCGTATAGCTATAAATTTTTGAGGGACAAAATTTTCAAGGTTTTTGCGGAATTGTTGTATCCTCGAAAATTGAATTTTTGCTTGCTAAAAGAGAATAATAATATGGTACGTACGTAAGTAGCTTATCCTCAAAAAATTAATCGCAAAAACTTTACTAAAGCCTAGTCAATGAAAATGTTATCTCTCAAAAATTTCTAGCTATACGGTAATTTGAAAGTTAATAGATACGTAGCTGTAAGTTACACTTATAAAGTTGGGATTTTCATTGAATTGCGATTTCTATTTTGTCAAACTTATTACGTATTCCATCGTTGCATTCATCTTATTATACAGGGCTCACAATAAGAAATTTGAAGTGTTAGGACAAAAGTTCTCACAAATATGTAATTGCTCGGACAAGGTAGTCACTGTTCAGATATTGTTTACAACTCTATACTGTATTGTGTTATCTTTTATTTGAATATTTAATTTGATCTGTATATTTATCTTGCTTCAGAAACTATACTTTTAAAGTACGGCTGGAATGGAGCCTTTGAGTGTTTCGAAGGTTAAGTAAACTTTGAAGGGTAGCTAACTATCTTTCGAAGCTTCGTAAAGCACTCATAACACACTAATACATGAATGCAAAAGAGTTTACGAGTGAAAATTATTTCTTTATTGCGGCAATCGTGGCAGCCTATACATCTTGCGCGATCGATGTTTGTGTGCCATGTCCATGCACTTTTAAAGGTAGTCTGCAATGGAAAAATGACTTGCGCTTATACTTTACCTTAGTGTTAGTAATGAAGATTGACATGTGTGATTTGATGATATTCCCCTTGGTTTAGCTACTACAGGAGTTTTAACACATTGCGATTTCTTACATCACACGACGTCATATCGGGAATAAGAACACGCGCGTTTGTATGGAAATGTATGGAAGATTCGTGAGCTTCTTGGATTCTCGGCTAACAAAGAAGCTTGTTGGAGCACCTTTGTATTTCTGGCAGTAATATACACGTATAGACATCGAAAGAGTTTGTTGTGATGGAGGTTTATTCTTAAAACGAGAATTGTAAAAGGTGGATATGCACTAGTGGGATCGATAACAAGCAACTCATGGCTAGTTTTGTCGATTTCTGTTCACTGCTTGTCTGTTGTTCCAGTTGTTGTGTATTGTCGGATAGAATGGTGCGTTAGTCAGCCTCAATCAGCTTTAGCATTTCGATTAGCACAACCACGTGCGCTAGTGTTCAAGTAGGCACAGTGATGGCAGCGAGTCCAGTCTTCCTTATCGTCGCAAGATTGTTTATCACACATGGTAAGTATATATACTTGCAATAATTAAACAATCCAAAGTAGACTAGCTCTTTGTTTTGAAAATCCTATATTCACCACCTTACACACCACCACCTTTGTTCATTGTTGTCGTGTGGCTGGCAATGCATTGATACAGAGGACACGTTCTTTTTGTCACTAACTTGCTAGGAGAGAAGTGTAACAATAAAACACGGGCTTTCTTGTATCTCCCTGCCCAAAACAAGGCGAGTTTTAGTGCCTTCTTCCAATACAGTACATACATACAATAAACCTTTTTCTGGAGCCCGATCTGACGTCACGTATACTTACGGAAGTGACATTTTATAACTTTGCAGCTTAATATCTCAATAATACACCATAATTTGATTATAAAAAATGTGGTTTTGTGCATTGCATGATTAAATAAACACATCTAACTAATAAAAAGCATATGTGATTTGCCTTTGCAGTCTATCTTTAAGCCAACCAATATGGCTTTATGTACCATAGTATAAGCCTTAAAACAACACGTATATGACAGTTAATGCATGAAAAACATCATTTTAGCCTTTAGTTAGCGTTTGGCTATGTATGGTTGCTGTATGGATACGCACATTTTTGTGATCAGTCAATTGCATCATTCTAAATTGCTGTTATAGGTTTACCAAATACTTATAAATTTGAAATTTAGCTACATTGATTTTACATTGATGAGCGGACATGTTTTCCTGTCATGTAAGCAACTGGCCAGAAATCAGTGTAAATTTTGAAAAATGTCCAATATCCGACCTTTCTTGTGAGCTATGTTATGATCTCTATAGATAGACCAAAATTGTCATAAGCACTTCCAAATACATATCTATAGCTACCTGAGTACAAGGTGTTCTTTGCACAATACATTGCCTATTATGCTGGTATTATGCTCAATGATTTTGTCACTCAAAATTATGCTGGCATACGTATGTACATACGTACAGTACATGTGTGCCTTAAATCAACTAATGAATCAGATATAATAGCACATATACGTACGTAGCTATAGCATGTAGCTAGCTATACGTTGCATGCTTGACAGTAAGCACTCTACTGTTTTCTCACAGTTAGCTACGTACGTATATGCCTTATGCTAAGACATTCAGTAATAGTCACATCACATTAGTATAAAATGATGTGACTAAAAGATATAGCCTAAGCTGATAAAATAGCTAGCTGATAAAATTAGCTACGTGTATGTACATATGTATGTATGTATGTAGTTTCTCAAAGAGGTATAGAGATTACTAGATTAGCTACATACGTACGTGTGTTTTTAAGCTTTCAGTTTATATAGTTACGTACATATACATACGTAAGTAGCTAGGTGATTAGCTAATATGTAATTTGTTAGCTTCAGTATTTGTTATCTACGTTTAGCTACATGTATTCTTAAGTTTACGGGTTAGCTACGTATGTGCTTAATGATCGATTATTAAATTTTGTAGCATCATTTAGTATTATGTAAATTACATGAGTGCACCTTATGGTTGAAAAAAGAAATTCTAAATTTGGAGGTTGTTGATAGTGATAAAGAACACGTATGTCCTCTACAGTGAACTGGGATAAAGGTTGAGAAAACTACGTATGAATATTTAATTGGAAGCCTATTTACGTAATTTACCAGTGATTAAAGCTACATACGTACACAATAGTTGGCTTGTAGTATTAGTGGCTGTCCTAGAGAATGTTGACTGAAAGCTTTAACTCGAGTATAGTAAACAAAGAATTTCAAAAATCTCTAGTACAGTAGCTGTGAGAGCACATGAATCAAGCCTGAACACAAATCTGAACACATGATTTACCATCTATAGAAGTTCACATACGTATGTTAGTTTAGTGGATGGGTATGACCATAAAGATGAAAAGTTATTAGGCATCATCCGTATCTCCAAAACAGTGTTGTCATACTTCACTTGTAGTAATAGAGGTTCATTAATTGAAGACTACAAGATGAGAACCTTTCAATCAGTTAGTCATCAAGATACACAACTTCATACTTTAAGGGAATATGTACGTAGCTACCAAATCCTTATACGGATTCCCTAAAATTATATGTTATGGTTGATAAAGAGGTCATCTAAAGTATGTAACTAAGTAGATTACAGAAAATGTGATTAGTGCACTTTAACAGGATAGTGAATAATTGCATGCGGATAAATGACAATTGACGCTACACTACGTAGTACAATACTACAAGGAGCTAGAGAACAGAATAACAAATGCATTAAAGATTTTTAGAATTACACTACACTTTTTTTCTCTGCCTGTCTACGTACGTACCTGCCCACCAATTTACTGGCTACAGCAGGAATTCCTGAATAATAGCATTGTAATAAAGATATATTCATTGTGACCATACAGTTGTGTCCTACTTCATTTTTGGTTCTTTAGTAAACACTTATTACATAGCTACGTACTTTGGAGGTCATTACAGCTCTAATCATGTGCAACCACGTATGTATAGCTACTATAAGTTCTCTAAAATTCGGCACATTTTTAAAATAACTATTTTCATCTCACCAACTTTTTACCTGCAATAGAGAGTATTTATTGGAATTACAGTCCGTGTCAAAATATTAGCAACGAGAGTACTTAGCAACTCAGTTTCTTTACAAAAGTAATCTATTATTATCATACATCCTTTATGCCTGCATGAATATGTCTGATGGTTGAGGATATTCAATTCCCGTGCATTCGATATCAGAAGATCAGTAGTAGTAGTAGTGCCGGCTAAACACTTGTACCAAGCTTGGGATCCTCAATCGCTTGACACAGATTCAGCCATGGATAAAATCACAGCTGCCATTCAATGTAGCACATGCTGAATTTTATTGGAAAAATAATTTCCTTATATTAAATGGTTGTTGAGTAAACAGAGAGGCCAAATTTTTAGAGAATTTATGGTAATACTAATGTAGTTCACTAAATGTCGGAGATCTGATGCATTCATGTGATTTTATAGACTTCAAAAGTATACAATATTTATTGCATTTTTGCAATACTAAAAGTACATAGTACGATTAAATTTAGCCAATATCAATCAATTAAAACAGACTTGTTTGGATGGATAAGGGCTGCTTTTAGCCATGATCACGTGATTGCATCAGATCTCCTATGATTAGACTGACCCAATACTAACACATATAGCTACAACCGAAAATAGCTACGTAGCTATATACTAGAACGAACCCTTCGAATGTTTTGAAGGTTCGAAGGCTAAGCAAAGTTCGAAGGGTAAAACTATCCTCGAAGCTTCAAGCTTCGCAAAGCACTCACAACACACTAATAAATAAGAAAGGATTACTAGCGACCATGTTTTTCTTATTGCGGCAATCGCAGCAGCTTATACACTGTGCGATCGGGGTTCGTGTGTCACGCCCACTTTTAAGCTAACGCAATTTGGCTTTTCTACCATAGTAGAAGGCTTAAAACGCCTTATAAACGACACTTAATGTATGAAAACATCATTTTAGCCATTAGTTAGCTTTTGGATATGCATGATTGCTGTATGGACACACCCATTTTTTGCGATATTGATCGATCGATCGTGTCGTTCTAAACTGCTGTTTCAAGTTAATTATCTTATCAAATAGTGTAATACCGAAGCTTCGAACCTTCGGTGCATTTTATCTATGAAAAACATCATTTTAGCCTTTAGTTAGCGTTTGGCTATGTATGATTGCTGTATGGACACGCCCAATTTTGTACTCAGTCGATTGCATCATTCTAAACTGCTGTTATAAGTTTACCAAATACTTATAAATTTGCAATTTAGCTACATTGATTTTATGAGCGGACATGTTTTCCGGTCATGTAAGCACCTGACTGGAAATCAGTGTAAATTTTGAAAAATGTCCGATATCCCACCATTCTTGTGAGCCCTGTTATACATGATTAAAGATCTCTATAGATTGACCAAAAATCTCATAAGCACTTCCAAATATCTATATAGCTACCTGAATGTAAGGTGTAAAAATTGCCTATTATATAGGCATTATACTCAATGATTTTATCACTTAAAATTATGCTGGCATGCGTGGCTTAAATCAACTAATGAATCAGATATAATAACACATACACATACGTAGCTATAGTATGTAGCTAACTATTCATTGCATGCTTGACAGTAAGCACTCTACTGTTTCCTCACAGTTAGCTACGTACGTATATGCCTTATGCTAAGACATTCAGCAATAGTTACATCATATCAGTATTGTTAATGAGCCACTAGCTATGTTGTTAATAACTCACTTCATTAACAAAATTCACGTCAGCCTCTGCTGCTATTAACAATTCCACAACACTAACACAACCACTGCTTGATGCCACTATCAGAGGTGTCCATCCATACTGTAAAATTAACAAATAGTAAATAACAAAACACAAGCGAGTGACTTACAATTTTAATTGTAGCTACGTACGTATCACAAATTATCAAATATGCATATTGTGTGTGGGTTATTATAGTAACACAAATACTGTGTAATTATAGAAGAATCCAACAATGTACTAAGTGTGTTAATCTAAACAAAATAAATTTTAAATAGCAAAGTTATTGTAAGCCATCATGCAATAGGTTCATTATTTGCCAAAAAGTAGCTACGTACGTACATACGTATAAGTACATAGCTATTATTATGAACCATGGTACGTAGTAATGTGGTGTGCATGCAGAGGTCACCTTTAAATTTAACATGTACTTACGTAATACAAATCTGAACACAACTGTACATATATAACACGTACGTACGTATGTGCGTACCTTGCAATAATCTTTACTCAAACTTTTGAGAGATTATAGCTACTTACTTGAGCAAATAGCTACCTATCATGCTTTTAAGCATTGATCAAAAATTAAGCCTATTATGATAAAATTTAATCGGCTCCGTTGTAATGTACCGTATATACGTATAGCCATAAATTTTTGAGGGACAAAATTTACAAGGTTTTCGTGAAATTGTTCTATCCTCTAAAATTTATATCCTTGAATTTTTACTTGCTAAAAGAGAATAAAAATAATGGTAAGTAGCTTATCCTCAAAAAATAATTCTCAAAAACTTTACTAAAGCCTAATCAACGAAAATTTTATCCGATATCCGACCATTCTCGTGAGCTCTGTTATACTTGATTAAAGATCTCTATAGACTGACCAAAAATCTTATAAGCACTTCCAAATATCTATAGTTACCTGAGTGCAAGGTGTTCTTCGCACAAAAAATTGCCTATTATGCTGGCATTATGCTCAACAATTTTGTCACTCAAAATTATGCTAGCATACGTACGTACGTACATACGTACCGTACGTGTGTGGCTTAAATCAACTAATGAATCAGATATAATAGCACATATACATACGTAGCTATAGCATGTAGCTAGCTATACATTGCATGCTTGACAGTAAGCACTCAACTGTTTTCTCACAGTTAGCTACGTACGTATATGCCTTATGCTAAGACATTCAGCAATAGTCACATCACATTAGTATAAAATGATGTGACTAAAAGATATAGCCTAAGCTGATAAAATAGCTAGCTGATAAAATTAGCTACGTGTATGTACATATGTACGTACGTATGTACGTAGTTTCTCAAAGAGGCATAGAGATTACTAGATTAGCTACATACGTACGTATGTGTGTTTTTAAGCTTTCAGTTTATATAGTTACGTACATATACATACGTAAGTAGCTAGGTGATTAGCTAATATGTAATTTGTTAGCTTCAGTATTTGTTATCTACGTTTAGCTACATGTATTCTTAAGTTTACGGGTTAGCTACGTATGTGCTTAATGATCGATTATTAATTTTTGTAGCATCATTTAGTACTAGATTTTTTTAAAAATTTGAAATTTAAAAAGGGGAGTAGGGATCGTATAAAAAGTAAGGAAACAAGTTGTTGATCACTCACCACCCAGCATATTGCATGTGTTTACTCAAGTATACAATTGCAGCTGGGTAAGCATTCATACATACACAAATGAAACACATTCTCTAGCACTTCTACAAGATTTAATCCCTACTTTGGCTGCATGATGTTTTGCTTTGAATACTGGCTGCCAAAGTAGGGATTAAATCTTGTAGAAGTGCTAGAGAATGTGTTTCATTTGTGCATGTATGAACGCTTACCCAGCTGCAATTGTATACTTAAGTAAACACATGCAATATGCTGGGTGGTGAGTGATCAACAACTTGTTTCTTTACTTTTTATACGATCCCTACTCCCCTTTTTAAATTTCAAATTTTTAAAAAAATCTAGTTTGTTTACTTTTTATAGCTAGCTGTTACAGGCACTCAAGACTGGAATTATTTCTTAGCAACTGATATCTACATAGTTTACAATGGCTCGCTACGTATGTGCCACGCCCACCTTTACAACAGACTCGTTTCATCACAATACCAAGTGTCTATATGGTAAAATGACTTGTACTATGAAGGAAGGAATATATTCTACCCGTAGCCAGACCATTTTATTAATACGCAGCTACTAGGTCGTTAATAGGTGTCCGATTATAAGCGCTTAATGTTATAATTAACATCCGGCGCTTACAATTCAGAAGATCGATAAAGCAGCTGCGTGCAAATAAATTGGTCTGGCTATGGAAGACGAAACTATAGGGAAAGACTGAATTCTTCTTCCATTACGCGTTACGGATTGCATCAGTATAAGCATGCGCCTATCCAAGGTGTTTATTGTTACATTTTAACACCTTGCGTGGAATGTTGACACCTTCATAATATTTCGTCATCCTTCGGTTGATGAAGATCAATCGATGAAGATAGAACAAAGGACAAGCTATGGCACAGTGGACAAACCTTAATCAAAATAACATTTTCGTAAATCCGACGTGATTACCTTTGTTGTGTGAAAAATCTGGAGCCATACACCTAGCGGAACCGGGTCTTACGGCAGGCAGGCTGGCAGGCAGGCTGGCTGGCTGGCTGGCTGGCCGGCCGGCAGACGAAATACAGGTAAATTTCGAAATTTTTAAAATTCGCTGTGGATCGAAATATTAGACTTTTCGCTACGTTTAACAAAGATACAGCCTAATTACAGCAGTACTAATGCATCCAGGTAGGTTTTTTCGGCTAAAGCCTGTTATAAGGTTGTTTCTAGAAGTGCGAAAATTCCGGAAGCCATAGTTTTTCATAGCGATCCCTACTATTAAGTACTGTGGACTGGGATAAAGGTTGAGAAAACTACGTATGAATATTTAATTGGAAGCCTATTTACGTAATTTACCAGTGATTAAAGCTACATACGTACACAATAGTTGGCTTGTAGTATTAGTGGCTGTCCTAGAGAATGTTGACTGAAAGCTTTAACTCGAGTATAGTAAACAAAGAATTTCAAAAATCTCTAGTACAGTAGCTGTGAGAGCACATGAATCAAGCCTGAACACAAATCTGAACACATGATTTACCATCTATAGAAGTTCACATATGTTAGCTTAGTGGATGGGTATGACCATAAAGATGAAAAGTTATTAGGCATCATCCATATCTCCAAAACAGTGTTGTCATATTTCACTTGTAGTAATAGAGGTTCATTAATTGAAGACTACAAGATGAGAACCTTTCAATCAGTTAGTCATCAAGATACACAACTTGATACTTTAAGGGAATATGTACGTAGCTACCAAATCCTTATACGGATTCCCTAAAATTATATGTTATGGTTGATAAAGAGGTCATCTAAAGTATGTAACTAAGTAGATTACAGAAAATGTGATTAGTGCACTTTAACAGGATAGTGAATAATTGCATGCAGATAAATGACAATTGACGCTACACTACATAGTACAATACTACAAGGAGCTAGGGAACAGAATAACAAATGCATTAAAGATTTTTAGAATTATACAACACTTTTTTTACGTACGTACCTGCCCACCAATTTACTGGCTACAGCAGGAATTCCTGAATAATAGCATTGTAATAAAGATATATTCATTGTGACCATGCAGTTGTGTCCTTCTTCATTTTTGGTTCTTTAGTAAACACTTATTACATAGCTACGTACTTTGCAGGTCATTACAGCTCTAATCATGTGCAACCACGTATGTATAGCTACTGTAAGTTCTCTAAAATTCGGCACATTTTTAAAATAACTATTTTCATCTCACCAACTTTTTACCTGCAATAGAGAGTATTTATTGGAATTAAAGTCCGTGTCAAAATATTAGCAACGAGAGTACTTAGCAACTCAGTTTCTTTACAAAAGTAATCTATTATTATCATACATCCTTTATGCCTGCATGAATATGTCTGATGGTTGAGGATATTCAATTCCCGTGCATTCGATATCAGAAGATCAGTATATAGTAGTAGTAGTAGTGCCGGCTAAACACTTGTACCAAGCTTGGGATCCTCAATCGCTTGACACAGATTCTGCCATGGATAAAATCGCAGCTGCCACTCAATGTAGCACATGCCGAATTTTATTGGAAAAATTATTTCCTTATAGAAAAGGGGTGTTGAGTAAATAGAGAGGCCAAATTTTTAGAGAATTTATGGTAATACTAATGTGGTTCACTAAATGTCGGAGATCTGATGCATTCATGTGATTTTATAGACTTCAAAAGTATACAATATTTATTGCATTTTTGCAATACTAAAAGTACATAGTACGATTAAATTTAGCCAATATCGATCAATTAAAACAGACTTGTTTGGATGGATAAGGGCTGCTTTTAGCCATGATCACGTGATTGCATCAGATCTCCTATGATTAGACTGACCCAATACTAACACATATAGCTACAACCAAAAATAGCTACGTAGCTATATACTAGAACGAAGCCTTCGAATGTTTTGAAGGTTCGAAGGCTAAGCAAAGTTCGAAGGGTAAAACTATCCTCGAAGCTTCAAGCTTCGCAAAGCACTCACAACACACTAATAAATAAGAAAGGATTACTAGCGACCATGTTTTTCTTATTGCGGCAATCGCAGCAGTTTATACACTGTGCGATCGGGGTTCGTGTGTCACGCCCACTTTTAAGCTAACGCAATTTGGCTTTTCTACCATAGTAGAAGGCTTAAAATGCCTTATAAACGATACTTAATGTATGAAAACATCATTTTAGCCATTAGTTAGCTTTTGGATATGCATGATTGCTGTATGGACACACCCATTTTTTGCGATATTGATCGATCGATCGTGTCGTTCTAAACTGCTGTTTCAAGTTAATTATCTTATCAAATAGTGTAATACCGAAGCTTCGAACCTTCGGTGCATTTTATCTATGAAGGTTTGAAGGTTAAATTTTAACCTTCGTTCAAGCCTTACTATGTACATAATCATGCGTGAAGGTACTGTACATAATCATGCGTGAAGGTACTGTACATAATCATGCGTGAAGGTACTGTACATACGTAGCTACTAGCTATGGCATATTAAAAGTTTATGGAAATACAGGAGTACCAGTAAGATAGAGCAACAAGTTCCAGTAAGACACTTTGGTTTGGAATGCTTGATTATCAGTGAGTTACAAAAGACATTAGAATTAAAAACTAAAAGGAATAGGAAATACCATGCCTTCATCATACATACGTACATATGTACATACGTATATACGTAGGTACGCACATACGTATACACATATACGTGATAAATTTTGGTTTACATCTTATTTAATTGAAAAATTTGCATATATTTGGTTGTGATTTAAGATATTATCCATCTGCATGATCAAGCATTGAAAACTTCCTTCTTGTCCCATATTCTTTCAAACTTATAAATCCGTAGTTAGCTATTACTTTCTTATACGTAGCCAACTCACTTTTGTAGAATCAACATACGCCCCTGATTGAATAAGTTCCTTTACTTTTGTAACATCACCAGCCTTAGCAGCATAGTACAGTTCATCACTTTTCTGTAATAACATATGTACATAATATTATGCATGTATAACTGTATTACAAACAATGTTAACTCTCTATACTTATATTAATATACCATACGTACCTATCATCACCTTACGTGTCTCATTTGGACCAAGTTGACATTAGGTAAATAAAAACTGGTACATATAAAATACAGCCATATGTATAGCATTTTAGATGTCAGAAACATTACGTACAATTTATGATGTCATAAACATATAAAAGTTTCCAAGTGGCAAAATAATGGGCTATCAATTAATTAAAAACCAGGAGTTTGTACTCACTAAGGATACAAGTTTCATGCAGAAGTGATGATTGGTAAATTATATTACCACTCACGTAAATTATATGTACGTATGTGCTATGTACGTATGTACATATTTCCTTGAACTTATGTAAATCTCATGTACTGCTACACTATGAGGATACTCTGAATATATGCAAACATTTAAGTACACTTAGATGGCTAAACATATTTATACACAGGCACATAGCTATGTAGTTATTGATTATAAGTTTTGCCTTATGCTAGCTTGTTATCCTTGGTCTGACACACACAAAGGGTATCACATATGTACGTAGTATGTACATGCAAGGTCCTATAATAAGCACCATAAGTATGAAAGTACGTACATATACAGGTCTAAGAGTTCAATATCTATGATTATGTAATTGCATCTTCTTTCAGTTATACATTTACATACGTACTTACGCACATACTTAAATAGCCAGTAGTATGTACGTATGTAAGTAACCAATTTGAATTACATATCTTCACTACCAAAGTTTTATGCTACACCTTGTACATCTGTATACAGTAATGTACATATATTTAATTGAATTTGTTAGGAAATTACCTTTTCTAATGAAAACAATTTTGGATCACCATCAATGCAATGCTTTACATTTGGGTGAACCAAAATTTCAGTAATTCCTGTAGTAGCAAAGTACTCACGATGCTTCCTCACATTTACATTAATAAGAGTAACAATATATTTTGAGATCATCCATTGTAATTCTAACGGATTGCTCTGTACTGCTAATAGTCGAAGAGCATGTTCAGTGACCTTACACTTCTCTATCATCATTGACTGTATGTCATATACCAGTTGAAGAGTCACTTGTAACTTTCTATTACATTTCACCGTTAATATAGTGGAGCTGTTGTTATTATGAGGAATCATTGAAGGAAGTGGTGGTGAGATTGGATATTTTGTAATGGAAGAGTTTAAATACAATCTTGAATCAAAGTCCTCCAGTAAAGCAGCAGCCATTTCAGAGAATTCTGCTAAACATGTGAGTACAGAATGATTACTCCAAGACCAAAATATACTCATCATTTTTAATATAGCTGATGAAGTTCTTAACTTCCTCAATTTATACACACTGTATGGAGGAAGGAGTTTAATGTTATGTATTTCACACCACGAAGGTAGGAAGCTAGTTTCACCAATCATTAAATTTTCACACCATTTTATTAACAGTTTAGGATGACAATGGCTCAAGAATTCAACAACATGTCCAGATATGTAGTGAAATTCTTTTTCTACTTCTGATGACTTGATATGTTTAACATGTTGAAATGGACAAATAAACACTGATAACTTCCTCGAGTGATAAGCTTGTGTTTTATTTAAAAGATTACTGTCATCAAAAAAGCCCAACTTTATAGTTCTTACACCATGTAAATAACTAACAACTTTTGGATCTGTGCCTTGTCTTACGGTTTGCTTTTCATATTCTGTGTATGGCAGCTTCTCTTTAAGTACTAAAAAACATAAATAGTACATGAGTATTACAGACATACATAAATTATGGGTGGGATGAAGAGCTATCACCATTTTTTGATAACCAAACATTTTCATCCAAAACAAACAAATTCCTTAGTACAAAAGGTTATACTAAATATCAACAAGGATGGCGTATTACAACAAACAATCTTCTTATTTTATGCTATACGTAGCTACACGGATCTATTAGGGAGAAGTCTGGAAAACCAAACAAGTTGATCTAAAAACCAGGCTCTGTGTAAGATAAATCACTGTTAATCAAATGAATTGTTTGTGAGGAAAGACAGGAACACATAGCAACACACACAAACCAGCTTTATACTCCGGTACTTTTTTATATGAAGTTGTTAATTCTTATTGTAACACTATACGTATTATGTAGGCCATGCAGTCTTATAAGCTTCACTACCCACACGGCATGCCCACTTTTAAAACTAAAGCACTCACTCTTGTTAGTAATGCACATGCAGCTGGTTAAACGGCATTTACTATGAAAAGAAAGGACAACACGACATTACCTTGCTCTTCTTATGATGCGCTTTGATACTAATGCCACGCCCATCAGTAATATTGATATCAAGTGTCATAGCTATAGAGAAACTGAAAAGCTGTAGGACTTGTTTAATTGGTTATTCAGACTTGCTTTCACGTGAACGGTTTTTGATAGTCTGGGAGTGGACACACACACACACACACACACACACACACACACACACACACACACACACACACACACACACACACACACACACACACACACACACACACACACACACACACACACACACACACACACACACACACACACACACACACACACACACACACACACACACACACACACACACACACACACACACACACACACACACACACACACACACACACACACACACACACACACACACACACACACACACACACACACACACACACACACACACACACACACACACACACACACACACACACACACACACACACACACACACACACACACACACACACACACACACACACACACACACACACACACACACACACACACACACACACACACACACACACACACACACACACACACACACACACACACACACACACACACACACACACACACACACACACACACACACACACACACACACACACACACACACACACACACACACACACACACACACACACACACACACACACACACACACACACACACACACACACACACACACACACACACACACACACACACACACACACACACACACACACACACACACACACACACACACACACACACACACACACACACACACACACACACACACACACACACACACACACACACACACACACACACACACACACACACACACACACACACACACACACACACACACACACACACACACACACACACACACACACACACACACACACACACACACACACACACACACACACACACACACACACACACACACACACACACACACACACACACACACACACACACACACACACACACACACACACACACACACACACACACACACACACACACACACACACACACACACACACACACACACACACACACACACACACACACACACACACACACACACACACACACACACACACACACACACACACACACACACACACACACACACACACACACACACACACACACACACACACACACACACACACACACACACACACACACACACCTGTCTGTCCACTCCCCAAGGGTCAAGTGGCCTTCCAAAAAAGGAAGGGGCAAGGACAGCATGTCAATCTCTACTATTACTGCCACACTTAATGATAGCCTATAAGAAATAATTTACCTTTCATTAGTTGACTACCAACAGGCCTCATGGATTTAGTATTATCCAATATGTCACAAATCATTGGCCACACAGACAACTTCAAATTCCATAAATATTCTAATAATATTTTATTTCTTAAATGTTCACTAGGAGCAAATGAAATCACTTCTACATCATCATCAGTGAGAATTTTGTGAGTCATAAACAACTGGACGATATTATCCACAGGTATTTTGTCCAGTAGAATATGGCATATCTCTGAAGAAACTATAACATTTCATTATAAACACTATACATACGTAGATTAATAAAATCTTACCATTTTGATGAGTATGCAAAACTTTCTTCATAGAATGTTTTCCCCAATCAGAAAGCCAAGGATCATAAATCAGAGGGTGCTCTCCAATCTCGACATGAATAAGATCAATTGTATAGAACTTGTGACGATTATGAAGAGCCATTTTGTAAGCATTAAAGCTGTAATAACCTGGCATAAGATAATAAATTTCCAAGCACCCTTCATTGACATGCTCTATATTCAGCACCCCTTTACCCAAGTCTAAGATGACATCTTCAATAGTCCACCGATAATTTATAAAATCACCAACTGTGACTTTCTCCGGATCCATTTTAGTTTTTATACGTACTGCTGTAACATAGTCTCTTTTTGCTTCTACATGTTCTCGTTTTCTTGATAAAACATCCAATAATTTCTTGGAAAACAAAAACCTTTGGTAAGCCTTGATAACCTCAACTGCATTGGATGATTCAGAGCCATAAGCTAACACTTCTATCAGCCGAGTATCCAACCAATTACAGCTCTGAGATTTCCCTAGGGCAAAAAGTAAATCAGAGACTGACTTAGCTGACTCGATCTTTTTTTTCAAGCTTTTATCTAGTTCAACACCATCTGGAGTGTGAGCTTGATGAATAAGAGCTACCTTCAATGTAGGTAGATCACAAATTTTTAAAATGTTAGTCAGCTGCTTTACAAGTATTGTATAAGCTTTAGTGATGGTGATAGGCTCCTTGAACAAATTAGAAATACTGAAGGAGTCATCATCAGAGAATGATGGAGTGCCTTGAATGTACAAATACATACGTACATATAAAACAACTGCAGTATAGCTATAACTATGTATATAATATACTTTCATGGTATAAGGCATCAAGAGATATATACAGTGATCTTTACGACTAAACCCCCGTAGGAAGCAATTTTTGAGTGGACTGGCCATGGATAATTACATGCAAGGGATACTAACACTGGGATATAGCTACATGCCTACACGCCTATAGCTATTGGGGTATAGCTAAAAATCTTAGGAGTGCCATTTTGAGCATGTGTAGTTAGTTCTATGATAACCACGTAGCTACGTACCTACAAATAGTTTAGACAGCTCTCTAGCAACAATTTACATATCTATGAACACAGCAACATGCAGAGTTGCATTGAGGCATGATTGACCCAGGTAAAGCTGATATTGGTAGACATTACTAGACTTGAATTAGTTTAAACAATTCACCCAAATGCATGCTTTCAGGAATTTCTACCCATTATCATGCTCTTCATCATGCTTCATGCTTTACTATTGTTTTAATGTGCACAACCACTGCTAAAAGATAATTTAGAGCTACTTCTATTATGCTTACTATTAAATTCTTTCTAGAACTGAGTTATTTTAAACTTTATCTATCTTACGTAAATTCACTTTTTTATTCTACTTATAAGTACACAATGTACATGTATGTGCAAGAAAATGCCCACTGCGGCATATAAATTTGTCATGGACACGAGAAGTATTTGATTGTGAGTTTAAGTTTAACCCTTCGAAGCCTACTTATTTTAGCATGTGTAAATATGGCTTAACATGTGTATATATTGAAAGCCAACTGCCATAATCTTCTGTCAAAGGAAATACACTAAAACTATAATTATCATATGAAACGAAAGCCACTTAAATAACCTACAACATGGTATAAAAAGTTATATTCTGTGATAAAGAATTCACTTGTCACGAAGCGATGAAACAGTAAAGTTACATTTTTACTGGAATCGAGCCACGTTATCGCCACACAAGTCAGCCATTTTGTTATCATTTGATCTTTCATATACCATTCAAACCGGAAGCACATGAGGATTAATATGGCACTTAGAGATTTTTGATAGGAATAAGTATGAGAGAGCTACAGCCGTTTATTCGTGTCAAGGTAGAGAAAAATACTTCTATGCCATATTTTGCAGGTTATAGAGATATGGCAGTTTAAACTGAGGCATGCGTTCGAAAGCCACTATAATGCCTACTGTCTTCGAAGGGTTAAGAGTCTAAAAGCTCAAATATTTAAGAATTTGCAGCAGCATTTTACTAGAGGTTAAAGTAAGCATGTTTTGTACTTTAAACTTGGTTTTAACAAGTTGATGTATTACCATCTAAAAAAGGCACTGTGTAAGTTACTGATGCACTCCATTACTAAGGCCATGTCCATCAATAATATCGATAGCAATTATCATATAAAAGCAGTAGGTGTTGTTTGATTGGTTACTCAGGCTTCATTTCATGTCAATGGTTATTAATAGCCTGGGGGCGGACACACACACGCGCATGCACGCGCGCACACACACACACACACAAACAAACACAAACACGCATATCAATGTCTGCACAAAAACAATTTCAAGAAACCATGCGGTCGGCGCACCTTGTTTAAAAAGTGTAATACACCCTGACTGTTCTATTAGAGAGTATCGATCTTTGTTGTTTCATGATAAATGTACTGGCAAAAAAACACAGCCTAACTAGTTCCTACAGACCTGACACATGCACGCACGCACACACACGCACACACACACACACACACGCATACACACAAAAAAGCAAAACCAGCAGCTTCTATTTTACTGACTTGGCAGACGAAAACAATTTCAGGAAACAGGCACGCCTGGTTTTAAATCTCTGAGATTTATAAATTGGTGATTTTTGTTTTGTTGCTGACTTCTCGTAACATTCAAACAAGTATGTGCGTACCTTTTGTTGTCATTGTTTTAATTGTATTGGCTAACACATCTTGTCCAATTCGGTTTAGAGCTATTATCAGCTTATTCCAGCTTGCAGTAGTATCCACTTGGAGCCAATAATTGAATAAAGCAGTACAACATTTCTCTGAGTCTTCTGGATGATCAGACTGAATGACATTCAACTTCTTAGCTTGCTCTGCATTTAACAAATGTATTCCGAGGTCATACCATTGTGGGGCAACGTCAACTCTAACATAAGCGCACAGTTCAGATATCCTCGGTGGATCAGAACCTACACAAGTAAGTATATGTACAGTTACATGTTAAAGTGGCCAATCAATGAACGTATACCTTGAGCCGAGTGATATTAACAATACACTAATTTTAGCAAATTTCAACAACTAGCTGCAAAATTGCACATGTTTGCTAACACTAATTTTTGATCAATACTCTCTGATACTCTCTAATGGTGCAGTCACTAACCATGTTGAACTGCACCATTAGAGAGTATTGATATACTGCGTATCACTAACGTTATTATTTTTAACAAAATTCGATAACAATTAGTGCATTGCTAATATTATTACTCAGCTTAGGTACATAACTAACAATATACCTAACAATGTTTGAAGTAAACCTTGTTGGAGCATAGGAGCCTTGATTAATGCCCTATCAATAGTACTAGTGTCTGTAGACTTTTTATATAGTACTTTGAAATTGGCGACCAGACCATTCAATACAAAACACAAGAAGGCTGCTTTTCAAGACAAGGAAAATTAGCACCAGTAAATTTAATCAATGGTTAAATGAATGGCTAATACAGCATTACCTTGCTCTTCTTCGGCAGTAACTAATGATGTATTCCATTACTAAGGCCACGCCCACCAGTAATATTGATAGCAATTATCGTACAAAGAAACTGAAAAGCAGTAGGACTTGTTTGATTGGTTCTTCAGGCTTCATTTCGCGTGAATGGTTTTAATAGCCTAGGGGGGGAGGACACAACACGCACGCACACACGCACGCACGCACACGCACACGCACACGCACACACACACACACACACACACATACTAGGGCTGTGCAATAATAACAATAAAAACAAAAATTATCGATATCTAAATATTATCACAACAATGATAATGGCTGATAACATATCGATACTATCACAATGTACTGAGATTTTGTAATTAATTTTTTTGTCACTTAGAGGTGGCCAGGAAGCCATACCTTATGCAAACACTGAGGTTTAACACTTAAACAAGCACCAGCCTACCTCTATAGTGGTATGTAGCTATTTGATACTTTTGGGTGACAGTGTTATAAAGATGATAAAACTTCCTGTTGACAACATTATCGAGATAATATCGTTTATCGAGATAACGTAATGAATATTATCGGTAGTTATCGAGATATAACCTTTTCCATTATCGCACGGCCCTAACACACACACAAACAAACAAACACACACATACCATTGTCACATGAAAACAATTTCAGCATACCAGGCGCATGCCAGCCGAAGCGCATGCCTGGTTTAAAATTGACCTTGTAGCTTTGCATGGAATTTTTGTTATCACTTTAAACAAAATGTTGAAGACTTTAGTCCACTATCCACACCCTCCATCCCACACCCTCACATTATGCCAAATTATGTTTGCCAACACCATTTAAGTACATTGATCTTCCAGTATCATGGTCCCAAAAGGAATGACCCTTCATCAAGCTAATTTAATGTACATCGCTTTTGGCTTAAGGCAAAAATGTAGTGCATCACTTTTCAATACTACTGCACAACTTACGTAGTTAAAATGTTAAATTAGGACTGCCTTAGATCAATTGCTAAATGTTATCATAACCTAATAACATTTCTGTCATTAGACAACACAAAGGTCATTTCTTCATGTGCACCACATTGAACTTGTGTCACTATTATAATAGTGAGGGATTTTGGTGACTAGCACTGTCACCATACTGAATAATAAATGATTGGTATTGATTAAAGATTCAAATGCATGTTACGTAGCTAGCTACTAAGCAATTCATTCAGTAGGCAAAGAACCAATATATCAACAGTATGGTATTCAAACTTCCCGGGGGTGGAGAAATATATATGAAATTTGCTATTGATATTGATTGGGGCGAGCCTGAGCGAGCCCCACCATACGGTTTGGCCATTAGAGATGGTTCCATGATTCATGCCCGAAACCAACATGAGAAGACACGGGATCGATCATCGCACGTGCCGCCCGCTATTATGTGTGGACAATGGTTCCATGGTTCATTGATTTAATTGATTTAATTGATTAAGGGAGACTGCATCAGTTTAAAACAAACTGCTCTTCAGCAGTGCCCTGAACATAAATACAAATACAAACATATAACTACTACAACAAAAAAACAAACAACTAACTAAATATACAACACAAAAACAAACCAAAAACAAACACACAATAAACTAACTAACTAACTATACAATTGTTTATATAATGATTTTAAAGTTAAACAAATCATAAGTTCCATACAATCTCGGATTTAATTGATTCCAGAGGACCGCCCCACGATAGTAGAAACTACTTCTACCATATGAATATCTAATTCCAGATATGTAAAGTCGATGCTGGTTCCTCCCACTAAATCCAGTCAAAGTCACTGAGCTAGTAAATAAGTCATTCATATATACAGGACCAAGCTTATTAATTGATTTAAAAACCGCCACAGCTGTGTGAAATTGGCGGCGCTCAGCAAGTGTAAGCCTAACAAAAGTATCAGCACGAGATAAGGAGTTGACAAAACGTGAATGAATCCTCTCCAAGGATTTTGAAAGAACTGTTGTAGAAGGACTCCACACAGTGTCACAATAGTCAAATATTGGCAAGACGTATCCACAGTAAAGAGTAGCCAAAAGAGAAGTAGGCAGAGGCTTCAAACGACATAATCCATAAATATGATTCTGTCATGTCAAATGAATCAAACAAACACGAACATAAACGGTATCAATCATGGTTCCATGGTTCATGAATCAAACAAATACGAACATAATCGGTAACAATCATCTCACGTGCCGACCCCCCTATTGTTTTGCTGGACAATGGTTCCATGGTTCATGATTCGAACGAACACGAACAGAAACGGAAAGAGAATATGTAATTCCATGGTTCATGATCCAAACAAACACGAACGGAAACGGCAACAATCATCTCACGTGCCGGGAGTGGATATTGTAAACAAAATATATAGTAGTTGGAAGTTTTAATGGAAAGGGTTAAATAGATGGAAAGGGTTAAATAGATGGCAAGAAATCTGCGTGGAGTAAAACGGAAAATTTAAAGGTCGAAGCTGCCGCGGAGTTAGCAGCGACGCTTAAAACGTTTTATATAAAAGCCTGGAGGTGGCTGAGATACCTGCGACGCGGTTAAACCTTTGAAGCCAAAGGTTGCAGTATAGTGACGGGTTAACAGCGACAACCATAACGTTTTATATGAAAGACTGCAAATATGGCTGGGATGTCTGCGACGCGGCTAAACCTTTGAACCCAAAGGTTGTCAGCTACACCAAACACGTTTTGTGTAAAAGGATTGAAGGTAGCTGATATGTCTGCGACGTGGTTAAACCTTTGAATGAAAACGTCATGTAGTCCCTGGGGTAATTCCCAACGAAGTGCGAGACGTTTTATTTCAAATGTATGAACCTACTCGCTGGTTTGTTAGCAGTCCCTTGTCCTTTAATATCAAACGTGATGCACTGAGCGTGAAATGCCAGAAACCGCCACTTAAACGTTTTAAGAAAAACCTCCGCACACATGATGAGATCTCACGTGAATTGCTGTGACAGCTCATGTGACAGATTATCAAACATGCAGTATATGTGATTCATTATATAATCAAATAAGTTACCTATGGCTATAGCTAATTCTTAGCTAGCTAGCTTGCTAATACTGTTGATTCCAATAAATTTCATTATAATGTTACCTATGTATAATTCTTAGTAGCTATAGCTAGGTTGCTGAATTTAAGTAATAATGTTCAGATTGATACAAATAGCTATATAGGTAGCAATAAATCCAACTGAAGATATAGCTATGCCAGCAGCAAAAGACATTTTATATAAAAGATTGAGGCTGCTGCCAACATCCCTACCAGTCACGAGATCGCACGTGATTAGGTATATTGGCGATGCACTGATAACCTTTGAATGCAAAGGTGTTGCGAACTTGCAAGCATTCCCCACACGTGTTAGAACTTTTCCTGAGGAACACGGAATAACTATGAAAAGGAATGACCGTCGCCAGTAAGTCAGCAAGGAAAGAACCGTTTGATATAAAAGGTTCAAGCTGCTGCCAACATTCCTACCAGTCATGGGGAGTAAAAGGAATGATAATCGCTAGCAAGCTTGCAAGGAAAGAACCATTGATACAAAAGGTTTAAGCTGCTGCCAACATCCCAGATTGTCACGAGATCACACGTGACTAGGGATATTAGCGACCACTGATGACCTTTGAATGCAAAGGTGTTGTGAGTTGCAAGTATCTCACACATGTTAGAGCTTTCTCTTGAAACGTATTAGTTGACAGCAGGTTTTTTAGCAGCAAGACAAATCCAGGTGAGTAAAAGGAATGATCATTGCCAGTAAGTCAGCAAGAAGAGATTAGTTTGATATAAAAGGTTGAGTTACTGCCAACATCCCTACCAGTCACGAGATCACACGTGACTAGGGATATTGGCGATGATTAATGACCTTTGAAGTGAAAGGTATTCTTGATGCTGGTATTCCTACAACATTTTATTCCTTTAATATCAAAGAAAGGGAATGTTGCTAGTTTGACAGTTATCAAATTACAGCTTTGAAACGGATGGGTTAATGGATGTTTTCTTAACCTTTTCATGGAAACGTATGAGGAGAGATTCTTTATTGGTAGTCTAGAGTCCGTCACGTGCCGACCCCCTACTGTTTTGCTGGAGAATGGTTCCATCGTTCAAACAAACGCGGACAGAAGTGATACGAAGATCGAAATGAATATACCCTCAGAAGCAAAGAGAGACTGAAAAAGCGTGAAAAAGAGGTATGGCTGCCACTCAAAGAGTGGCTCGGTCCGACTTGGGCTCGGTATAGAGAAAACACTGATGAAAGAGGAGGCTAACGAAGAGGAAAACGAACGAGAACTGTCAAAGGAGTGCAAAAATTATTATAGTGCTAATCATATTACTTATGACTGATTTCTTTATTCTCGTTTAGTTTACACCATGCATAGACTAAGCTATATATAGCTAGCTAAAAATGCACTGAAATGTTGGCATATACCTATGGCCTTGTACAAATTGGCTGTTTCGGCTCGCCCCACGATGCTATAGCATCTGCCTAGTATGAAGCATGTCTTGATATAAGGTACAATAGCTGGTATTATGTCATGTAAAGTTTTACGAAGTAAATTTATTCTATTAGATGCACACTCTACAATTTCATCAAGAGTTAAACTGCAATTTCATTAATAATCCTATAACAGGGAAAAGTTAATAATAAAATATACGTAAGGCATCATACAAAAGTGTCAAATGGGCGTGTCCAGCCGGTCAGGATTAGTCAACCGGCTGACTAACCTACGTTACGTTTAATGATAACCAGTGTATATACATACCTGAGAATTGCGCCATCCTGTAGTCAGTATCTGTGTAATTATATTACGAAACTGGCCTCATCACTCGTCAGAACATAGGTCAGAAGGTCAGAATACTTGTCGATCAGAAATATGCGCCGGCGCTTAATTACTTGACTAATAAAAATAAAATTATTATTATTATTATTAAATGGTGTGGCACAAGGAAGTCCAACCGGGTGAAAGGTGAGGTTTAATACGACAACAATATGTTGCAATATGACCAGGTTATTAACCTGACTATGGTAAATAATGTTTCAATTTATATACTGAGATTTTTTTATGTGAAGCAGGTGTGTATTATCATAGATAGTATACCCTACGTTTCCGTAGGGTATACTATCTATGGTCCAACATGCTGCATATGCTGTAGCTGAAATTATAGTTTTGTGGATCCTCCGCCTGATCTGTCATTTTCCGTGTTCCAGAGCGCAGCTGAGTGAATGTTTTGTGGTCACGTTTATTGCCAGTCCTGCCTCGAAAAGATGAAAGCAATACCTGATCGCGAGTATTTGTGCCCAGTGTGTCGCGCAGCTAATTTCAAAGCTATTGCGCACTGCGAAGCAGACCGCACGATTAAACAGCTGCAGGTTTATTGTCCAAGCAAAAGATTAGGGCGGGGCAAGTGGGCATGGGTTGGGTCTAGTCTGGCGCCGCCGACCACTTCTAGGGGAGTCTCTATGCGAAGAAATCCTACGACCTTTGACCTCTAGCACGTGACATCACGTGATCATATGACCATCTATTTACTCTCATACTCAAATTGGTGTGCAAGGTGATCCTGCTAACCTTTATCATTCTAAGCAAGAAGGATAGCAAACTAACTATAGCTACTTGTCATTATATGCTTGTAAGTATACTTTCATATAATTATTTACTGAATACAGTGTCGTTTCTAACATATTCATTTATCTTGTGTGATATTAATAGTAGCATAGGTTATAACTTATCAGTGGTAGTGGATAGCTGCAATACAAAAGCACTTATAGATTCTGAGTACTACAATATATTATTTGTTTGTTATAAAGGGGTAACCAAGAGGTTTTCATCACGATACTGTACATCAACCCAGGCTGTAAGTATGAGGATATTATCGGCAGTGGTGAACAACAATGTCAACATAGAATGGAAACATCCAATTCATAATGGCTCCACTCCTATATAAGATATATTTATTATTCTGAAACACTTGATTGTAGGACTATGATTCGTAGCTGATAGAAACACAATTAATATCGTTTTTGCTGATCACTAATATAAGTGATCAGCTGGTGTAATATTCAGTGTATTATCTTCATGGTTGCATGGGAAACAAAAGCACATAATTATGTGTACGTATTTCCTCCAACAGGTAGTCAGAGAACTCATGCAGTGAGTATGTATGTAATCATTGTATAACTTGCATAATGACACTGGTCAAGAAGTGCTAGGTTGACTTGCGTTTCCATACAAATTTATGGTTACCCTGCATGCCCACTTATTTATACACTATATCTAGGGCTCAAACAAATAGTGGTTTTTGTATTCGAATATTCTGTAATGACAACTAACCGAATATATTCGAATATTCTTTTACAATAATGGAATATATTAAATTTATGTATCATTATATCTTACATGTTTTACACACCGGTGAGACAATAGTGTCACTTTGAAATGAATATTCGAATACCTAAAATCGTATTCTAGTATTGTATCTTTGTATCAGGGGCATAACCAGGATTTTTGCAGGGTAATGTGAAAGTAAAATGGGTCTAGAGGCTGTGTCCCAGATGCTAATGAAATCGTGCATTCAAAAAATGAATGCTTTAATAGAGTGTTTGATTGCTAAGTATATAAGAGATCATCTGAGTGTGCAGGGCATTTATTTACCCTGCTCACAGATTACTGCTGTGCATTACATAAAAGAACATGTACATGTGATTTCCAGTCATCGCAGTCCCATACTCTTGCATGTGTCTTTGACAAAGTTTATTACTTTAATTTGTTACTGACAAATGTTCACACGTGGATGACAACACTCCTGATCCCAAGGAGACCCCGGGAGCGCCAATCACATTCAAAACCTCTGGAAACCTCCTCCCTATGCACCTATGCATTATGTATAACTGGACAATGGTCATCGGTACATTTTGATTCATGTAATCAATTCATAAAAGAAAGTAAACACATACATTAAGATCATAGTGATTTCCTTTACTGCTTCATGTCAATGCCTGTGTGGCGGTGTCCATGCATACGTTAGAGTGTTCCAATCGTACTCCGCTGCAAGTGCCTCAGCATTATAGGAGTGGAACAATAATGATTCAATGCTCCTACAGCTGGTACATTCGTCATACTTGTGTATATGGATTGATGTATCCTGACGAAAAGCTCAGTCTATTTGGTTAACCCTTCAGTTATAACAAACAATATTGCAATCAATACTGGCTTTCAGGTGGTAGGTGCTTCTGCATTGCAGCTATCCTGATAAGGTATAACCTATGGTACTATTAATATCACACGTACACCGGAAATGTATAAGCCTGGTGAATGAATATAATTATTATATAGAAACAATACTGTAAACAATGAAAGTGTACTTACAGTTACAAGCATAATTATAATAAGTAGCTAGCTAGCCGCTATCCTTCTTGCAAGGTTAGCAGGATCATAAAAATCACCTTGCACACCAATTTGAGCACAAGAGAGTAAATAGATGAAGTCACATGATCACGTGATGTCACGTGCTAGAGGTCAAAGGTCGTAGGATTTCTTCGCATAATGAGACTCTTATAGGGCGCATAAAAGGGTCGGAGGCGCCAGACTATAGGTTGGATCACTGGGGAATGTAAACAAACATCTTAAATAAGGAGTGTAAGATGCAGTGTAGAAGATACGGAGTTTTACTAGGCTATAATTCCATGATACGACACTTGGCTGCTTCCTCTTGTCTGTGTAAACACAGCCACAGCAAAAAGCAGTACTCCTGTCTTGTCTCATGCCCCAACAATTGCAGACAAGATCATTATTCTCAAAGATGAAATCGATAAACACAGGAAACTATGCCCTTTTAAATTAGTTCAGTGTGAACTTATCAGTGTAGAGCTCGAGAGCTCGATGTGAGCAGCAAGCACATTTCAATTAAGTTGAACATTTTCAATAATTGATGTGTAATGATAACTTCAAAAAGATTTATGATAAAAATTAATAGAAACTAATGCTACCGAAATATCTGAAAACTATATAATTATATTGAGGAAGATCATAATGAAAAAAAAATTACTTGCAGCTGAATCAATTCTAAATGATAACTACAGAACAAGTAAAGCCAGATTCAAATGCTGAAGATTCATGGCTCTGTACATGAGTCCTCTGATGAACGTGTTCTGCCAGTGATCTTAAAAATGACAAAATTTATAATTACAGAGAAAAGGAAAAGTAAAGAATCGTGATATAACTATCCTTTCTTTGCATCTATAGTCTAAGGATGATTATCAGATGTGCTTACAAATAGATGCCAGTATGTGCAAAACTGTATTTTAGGAGGAGACACTATAGATTGTAGTGTTTTTAGGAGAGGAAGCCACCGGGATAAGATGAAGAGGTATATGATGTCGGAGGATTGAGTCATCATGACTCTATCTCCATTCTTTATCTGAATACTGTAGCTACTTGAGAGGTTCAACAGGTCGTGGTTGGTAACTGGAACACTGGGGGATCGGAGAAGCGGTGGGTTGTGAAAGATGCATTAACTTCTGCAGCCTGTGATGTACTGGGTTTTTCTTTACATCGTCAACCAGATTGGTTCATGGATTCACTGGGACATTAAATTTACAAACACTGCTTGCCCGTCAGAATGAGGCTTACTCTAAATGGATAGGTATATGGGTAACCCTGAGGATCTTGTGATTTTTAAGATGGCTATAGCTATAGAGAGGAGGCAAGGTGGGCAGTCAGGGGGGCAAAGAATAGATGGTTTCGGGAGAAGGCAACTACACTTGAGGAAGGTCAGTTTGGAGGGAAACAGGTATGGAATTGTATACAGGATATGCAGCATGGCAGGAAAGGTTGGGTACGCAAAGATTCTGTTAATTCTCAGCAGGAGCTACAATGAGACTAACTGAGACACCAGTAAGACAATTCTGATCAACATGCCTGTCAAGATACTGAAGAAAGAAAGCAAGAGCGTGATTCCCAAAAGCACATCAAAATGCCAGTCTTGATCCTGACAAAAAAAAGATACGTATATGTACATGGGCAGAATTGTAATTAATGTTTCCTATGTTTTTATATGTTTGGTTTCTCTGGTATACTTCAGGAAGGGGTCTTGACTCTCAAGACCACAAATAGCCTCCTTGGATCCGCCCCTAAGTAGTTATATACGTAGCTATAAAAATAATGTCTGAAACATCATAAAAGATATTATTTCTTATACACATAGCACGTACATAGATTTGTCAATTGCATATAGAAAGTAGAAATAAACAGTTGTATGTTACATACAGATCTAGCTACACAAAGTGTCAGTAATAATTAGCCAATCATTATAGTACAGCTTAGAGTTATATACATGCATAGACTGACCACTATAATACGTATGATACTAAAATACACACACATTATTGGTTAGTTAAAAATGCATTAAATATAATAATGTGATTCAGCCTGTCCAATTTCTACTGTAGCAATACAAGACTCCATGGCTGATCTAGTTGTCTTCCCATTAGTGTAGCCCCCAAACACAATGATAGTACCATCATCAATTGTTGCTACTGTAGCGTTCAACCTTGCAGTTGGAAGAGACGCAACTTGCTTCCACAAATTATCTGATGTGTCATACAAACAAATATCTGAGGTTGGGAATTCCCCTGTGCTATCTCCCCCTCCCACGATAATGGGTGGGTACAAATCAGGAACAAGCGCTGTAAAGAAGTACGGTGCTCGGGACAGTTCTGACCACACCGCTTGTCTATCAACAGCTCGTGCATGCTGTGGTTGCTGTAACAGAAAGACAAGAAGGCTAACGGATAATCGATACGTTCTGTTGCTAGTACCCTTGGGCTGGGTATAACCAACTATGTAGAGGTACTCATCAACAATGATAGGTGAAATGCCCCACATTGGAACCGGTAAGGTAAGCACCGATCTTTCCCATTGCGTGTCTTTCTGTGTCATCGCCAACCGCCAGTTAAACACTTCAATGTCGTTGTTGATGTTGTCGTTGTCTTGTGTGCCCCCTAATACTACTACATGATCGTTGTATGTAACCACACCGGGCTTGAACCTTGCACTCAGCATATCAGGGTAAAACTGTACCCATCTATTGTTCCCTTCATTGTATGTTGACACTTTCTTTATTGACTTGCGCGTTTTCACATCACTTCCACCAATAATGCAAAGCTTTCCGGCTATAATTTGAAGAATTCCGAAACGATGATCTGAAGGGGGAAGATCATTCCATTTGCCTGATATCATGTCAAGACTGAATACTTTATTGTAGGCGCTGGCATTAGGACTACCACCAGCGGTGACATAGATTTTGCCTTTGTGCTTATCAACAACAACTGATGTATAACTCATTGGAAATGGCAACTCGGCACACCTGGTCCACTTAATACGGTAGTTACCACTTTGTAGTGCTGCTACTAGCGGAGTGGAGTTCTTGCTCTGCAACAGATGTGCCAGAAAACTGGTCGAGGTACCTTGTGGTAATGGGGGCAAAGATTGAGTAAACGAACGAACTGGCTTTACTTGATGTGTTCTTTTTTCTATAGGAAAGCTTCCCTAAAGAGAAACAAGTAAATACTGTAACATACGAACATGTAATTATGTGTAATTATTAGGGCTCAGACAAATATTCAATTATTCGGCAAATATTAGATTTTTCAGTAAATATTCGTACTCGGAATTATTTGAAAACAATTTTAGGTTTTCAAATATTCATATCAAAATACAGTAAAAATAATGACTTTGTTGTCTCACCAGTATGTATTAGATATGTGCCACATTATGTACATACTGTATCCTAAATGCTAGCTACGTATCATCTGTGTTAGTCCGAAACACGAGGTTATACATGCACAGGGAACTAGATAAGTGAGTAAAACGTAGCTACATTGTTATATTAGTGTTTTATTTGTGTGGAACTACACAATAAAAAGTAAACATACAAAATTTATCAATTAAAAATGCAATAGGGATCGACCTTCGCAACACAAGTTGTGAATACAAATCCTAGTAAAATCTGTAAGATTTAATCTCAAAGTAGGGTAGACTTTACTAGGATTTGTATTCGCATCTCTTGTTTCCTTACTTTTGTCTTTAAATATTTTGCAATCCGTACCATTGAGCATGTAAAAAATTGTGCATGTGTGCATGCTATATTAGAAAGTTTTGCCATTTTGAAATCATTATATAGCACAAAAGTTTGACATTGGAAAGTTTTGACAATTTGAGGGTCAGGAAAAATTTGACTAGTAAACTTGATGAATTGTATCAGCTTTGCCTACGTGCTATTGGAAGGAAACTTTTAATGGAAAATTTTTGACAAATTGCTAAAATTTGTCAAATTCATCAATTCCCCTGGAAAATTTTGTGCCGTACGGTAAATCACTCAGTGTTAAATTATTTTAACAACCAATATTTCATTTTTATGGAGTGCATGGAACAGGTCTATTATTTCTAGAGCTGGGCGATATCTGTAAAAAGGAATCTGGATGACGATAAAATATTTCTTTTAAACTTCACGATATTACTAAATATCACGATATTGTTTTGTAGGTCAGTATCGTGCTAAGAGGTCATTTAAAATTGCATAATAGCTAAGCATAAAAGTATCCCACAATTTAAAGTTCACATCATCTATCTGAATACATATTAAACATCCCTAGCAAACAGGCTTACACTTGTTTGAAAATTGTTAGCTGTGTTAACCTTAATGCTTATACATTATATACTTGCCACCTCTATGAGCTGTAAAAATGTAGTTATTGAAATGCCGATAATATCATGTTGCAATTTTTTGCCATGATATTGGTTACATATTGCGATATACAATAAATATCATGATATTGCTGCCCATCTCTAATTATTTCACATGATGTTTCAGTAAGAAGCCATACACCATTTACACCATTTTATGCATAGAAAAAAGGAGATGAAGGTAAACAGTCGAAACACCATGGCGCAGCGAAAGAACCTACATCGGAACAACAAAGGCTAAAGGTTCAATTGGACTGAAATAACTTTTTCCCTGAGAGAGAATAAAGGCTATATGCATAGCAGTTCAGTCTGTTTTTGTAGTTTGTTATTGTGGTCTGTTTTGTAGCAGACAAAAATCTTGAAAATTTTCAAGATCCTGTAACTCGACTTCTAACGTTTGAATACATTTTGGGATTGATACTACAGTAATAGATCTATGGCTAGATTTTTATTATTACAAGGTTATTTCATGGGCACGCTTTTGGAAGCCATAGTTTTCCCTGTCGATCCCTACTACTAAGTACATGATAACATTCCATGAGTCATTCTAGTATAATAGCTAGGTAAGAATTTATAAGGAAATTCCTGACAGTATTTTGGAAAAAATTTTGAGCCATTAGGTTTAAACAATTATATAATATGCATAACCAAATCAATATACGTACATACTCCTTGTAATTACTGGCCACTGGTTACTTATTTGGGAGTACTAAATATCATGAAAATAATATTCCTTATGTCGTTCTCTGAGACGCTGCTAGAGTATCACTGTTTGATTATGCTTGTTAGTGTGTGTTCTATTAGAGAGTCAGAATTTCCTGTATGACACATCATGCACTTTAGGAAACCAGTAAGCATAAGCTAACACCAAATTCCATACATATATAGTTATGGATAGTTACTGTGGACTGTACATGTATAATGTATTGATCCTCAGATGTTGAAATGTATTAATCCTTAGATGTTGAGATAAATGTATGTGTATATTCTTAATAGTCTCAAAGTAGCGACATGAAGTGCTGTTGGTTTTGCTGTGTAAACAATTCCTGATAGCAACATTACATGCATAGTTCTTTGATAGCTCTCAAGTGTCTATGAAAAATATAATTACTGATGACACCTGATCAATTAAAACAACTATTGTGTGTACTCATACCATGCATGATGTCATAAGGGAGTCACATGTCATTCATCGCTAAGAATCACATAGGCATACTAAAGTTTTAACATAATCTTGTTCACATCTTAAACTATGGAAACTACTGAAAAATATACCAAACTTGGCTACACAGCTGTTGTATGTGTGTACTAGTTAACGTGTGTTTTTATCCATATAGTGAGAAAACATGGCAGCATTTTAATTTGGCGACTTGACAGACTTTAACTCAACAGAGATTTAAATGATGAGTCAATTAATGCTTTACGTAAAACATCAGTGATTGAATGAATTATGTAGAGTCTGCCAAACCCTCGAAATTGGATTCTATGCCAAATATTCCTGCTACATACATTCACTTCTATGAAACATTGAAATTCATTCATTTGCATCATCTAACTCACTCCAGCCTTGGCTTGTATTAGCCGATTAGCCGCCGATGGAGTTGTATAAGATGCTCCCATATGTCTGCTTTCAGTTGGCAAGCACTTATAACCATATTGTGTGAAATGAAGGAATGGCTCGACTATCCAAAGAGACAAAAATATTTACCATGACTTTGTCACATAAAAATTTCCAACGGTGAATTTTTCCCAAACTATGGTATTCTATGGAATTTGTGTAACCTCTGTATGAATTGCATACATATTTCATAGTAAAATACTATCAGTGAGGATAATCACAAGCAGATTACAAGCCATACAGGCAACTGGCTACACAATTTTTGAAGGAGGAAAATATTGAGACACACTTCATTGAGAAATTTGACAGGAAAATACTGACAGTCGACAGTATCTTAGGCCACCTGTATTAGCTACGTATACTATAAATTACTACTATAAACTAAACTACTGACAGATTACTAGCATAGCTGCCAAATCCATCCCCAGTCAAAAATTGCACTTGTATAGTATGCAGTATACAAGTACATACCTGTCGTCTTATTGTAGCCGGCTCAACGGATGCTTCCATGATGGCTTCCCTACTAACATAGTTGGTCTCTTCCTCTTCAGCATCGGGATTCAGTTGGTCGGCTCTTTTCTGGACAGTTTGTGTACTGGCTTCTATGGATTCATGTTGTGTCGTCTGTGTACTAGCATCTGTACAACATTTCTCTTTTGCTGCTACAAGCTCATCGATAGTAGTCTAATAACAGCAAAACCAGTAATAATGAATAAACAGTTACTGGCTCTGTTAAAACCCTGCAAGTTAGCATATTTTACATAGCCTCACAAAAACAGCTGTAAAATCCTGATAGTTACATCAATTTTTTAAATGCTTTATATTAAAATGTGGCTGGATAATTTGTCAACAAATATGCAAATTTCTACAACATTACAAGAGAGGGTTAAAGAGTTATGATATTTTGAAGTTCTAAAATGGGTCAAAATTGGCATGAGAACATGGAGGGTTTTCGCAAAGCCAGTCATGTTTGCCAGTAAACTACACTTGCATACCTGCAGTATTTCCATTTCGGTTGATTGTTCACTAACTTTTGCCTTGAGTTTCTGAATCTCATTATGCATAGCTAAAACATTCATGTTTGCATGTGGATTTATCCTTATGTGTGCATCTTTCACATTTTCCACTATCTCGCACACTGCTCCTATTGTTGGCCGTTCTCCTGGCTCATTGCTCAAACAAGAAACCACAGTCGGTTCCAAAGCTTGAAAGCCAACGCTCGAGAGTTGATCTACATAATGATGTCGTCTCTCCACCTCCGACCTTGCTTTCAGTTCTTTAGTTTTAGGATCTGAGGCAACTTGGTCTGTTGGCGTTGGCCACTCTTCATTGGCTACAAATAGCACTACACCGGCGTAAGAAAAAACATCCAATGCAGTGTAATATTTGGGTTCATTTTTCAGGGCCTCTGGCGGCATAAAATCTGCGGTGCCGGGAGCTCGAGTGTACCTACTGACAGTATTTCTGTCAACTTTGATCACTTTTGCTACCCCCAGATCTCCGATTTTTGCCACCATATGTGACGTCAAGAGTACGTTGTTTGGTGACAAGTCCCTGTGGATCACCGGTGGGCGATGACAATGAAGATACTGCAAACCAAGAGCAACATCATAAAGGATTGACCACTTAACGTGGACAGGAACCCGGCCCTTGTTTTCACTGAAAAATTTCGTCAAGTTATCACCCATCATTTCCATCACCATAACGGGTAAACCTGAACTTTTAGACGGATAGTAGATGCCTAAAAATTGCACCAAGTTCGGGTGTCGAAGTACGCTGCATTGATAACACTCGTGAAGGAAAGTATCTGATATCCAACTCGATCCCTCTCCCGCGGACGAGGCTCCGGGCAGTAAAACGGAGTGTATCTCTTTGGCGGCACAAACAGTCCCGCAGTACTTGACGGAGAATACTCTACCATAAGCTCCGCGCCCCAATTCTTTGTTAAGATTTTCCACATTCACTAAGGTCAACCCGCTGAATTTTGTGTCTTTCGCCATTTTTTTTGCGTATGCCCAAAACGAGTTGTTGGTAGGCGTGGCTTATTTGTTACGGATATTCCATGTCATAGAAGTGGTTTCCAGACATGATTCTTTGCTTCTAAATTGTGTCAGCCTTGCTGCTTGGTAAATAGTTAATTACTTCGAATTCTGCATGCCGATACCTATATATCTTTATATAGATATACGTAGCTAGAATTCCCCATAAACTATATAGCTGGCTAAGTCAGTTGTCAGGATCTTAATGGCAGATTTATCAGTCAGTCAGTTCTCATGATAGAACTGTCATAACACATAACAGGCATACCTATTACATATATATACATGCAGCTAAGGTCTCAGAACCCAGTCTTATCTACACAAACTTTATGCTGCATAAATTTATATCTCATCACTCTAACTCCTTATAGTAGCTGCATGCATATATATATACATACGCGTACATATCTTCTTATAGCTATGCATTTATTAAATTGTTATAACGTGCATACCCTACGTAGCTCACGAAAGGTATAATTTTATGTACAGTGTACTGCATGCATACCAAAATATTTCATACCAGGATATGAGTGGTTGTATGAAATACGTACCATGTTAGTATGGATTCCATACTACAGTTTTAATAGTGTATATTATAAATCTACAATAGAGCTATAGGACTATAGCTATATATATAATTATATACATAGCCAGCTAAGTCAAAACAATAGTTCACACATGCATGCTAATTGTGCACTCTTGAATTAAATACTTGATATACAACTACGTATAACTATTAGAGGTGTACCGATAATCGGATCGGCAGCAATATCGGTTAACGATATGAATCATTTAGCAATATCGGTTATCGGGATGAGATAAGTAGAAACCGGTAATTAGCCGATACAGTCAACGCATGCGCTATCCTGTTATTTCCTTTTAACGCGCTGTAATGAGTGTTGTGTTATTGTTTTGGAGCTATTTTTGGGTATTTTATGTAATATTAATGGCTTCACCATCACCGTCGTCGTCGTCGTCTTCTGAATCGGCAACTCCATTATTAGACGGCTGTACGTCGTCAACCTTCAGTGTCCGTGATGATATTTCAACACCTTCTTCCGCCGAAGTTTTTGTGCCTCGTTCCAATCGGCTAAGACCTACTTGGAGATCACCAGTTTGGGAGTTTTACTGTCTTTCAGAGGACACGAAATATGCTATCTGTAAGACGTGTAACATGTTGGTGTCTCGAGGTGGTGGAACCACAAAATCGTATAACACGACAAACTTAGTTGCCCACCTGAAGGCCAACCATGCTGATGAATACGCAAAGTTTACTGAGTTAAAAACTAAGAAAGACAGTGAAAGAGAAACAGCTAGGAAAGATAGAACCAGAAGCGGTGGTATTGGGGGCTTACGCCAACTTACGCTCCATGGAAGCAAAGAAAGAGTTCAACAATGGGACATAAATGATACAAGGGCCGTTTCCATTCACAAAAAGTTGGGAGAAATGATAGCACTGGATTGCCAACCAGTCTCCATTGTTGAGGATATAGGATTTAATTGCTTTGTGAAAGCAACTGAGCCACGATATACAATTCCTAGTCGAAAATATTTCTCAGAAACAGTGATTCCCAGAATTCATGAAGGAGTCAAGGCAGAGCTTATGAAAAAGGTACACTCACCGGGTGTGACAACCTATAGTTTTACTTGTGATATATGGAGCACTAGCACAGCAGGGGAGTCGTTATTAAGTTTAACGGCACACTGGGTGGTAGAAAATTTTGAAAGAACATCAGCTGTGTTGCACGTAATGGCTTTGGAAGGTTCACACACAGGTATGTATATTGCTGAAAAATTCAATAATATGCTTTCTGACTGGAGTATCAACAAAGAAAACGTCCACCTTGTCTTGAGGGATAATGCATCGAATATGGAAAGGGCCATGAAAGATGCTAATGTAGATAGTTTTGGGTGCTTTGCTCACAGCTTACAGTTGGTAGTTCACGATGGTGTACTAAGTCAGCGTGTAGTTAGTGATTTATTAGCAGTTTGCAGACGCATTGTGGGACATTTTAAGCGATCCACAAAAGCCACCGATAAACTAAAAGATATCCAACAAAGTCTTGGCATTCCAAATCATCGGCTGAAGCAAGATGAAGTTACTCGATGGAATTCTTCACTCGAAATGTTAAAATCGATAGTGGAACAGAAGATGGCCCTGGCAGCCTATGGCTCAGATGGTGCAATTCCTGTTTTAAGTGCATATCAACTTGATATTGCCAATAAAGTCATCAATGTCTTAACTCCAGTTGAGGAAATCACAAAGAATATTTCATCAGACACTGCACCAATCTCAGTAATCATCCCTCTAGTTAGAGCATTACACAAGACCCTGCAACAACATGATGGAGACATTGGCATACGCGGTATGAAGAGTGGGATGCTTACATCATTGACAAGAAGATTTGTTGAAATTGAGGAAACAGATTACCTTACACTTGCTACTCTATTAGATCCACGGTTTAAAGACAAATCATTCAGTAATGCTGCATTTCGTGAGAATGCTATACATCTTTTAAAGTCACAGTATACATCTGAGGTAGAAGACTGTCAGTTGGAGGAACCACCTTCAAAACGAATAGCTACAGGCAGTGAATTAATGGGAAGCAGTAGTGTGTGGGGTTGCTTAACCGAAATTTTAACTGAATCTACAGGAGAGGTTGCTGAGGAAAGAGAATATGAGGTTGACCAATATCTTGCCAGCCCTTTACTTGATTTGAAAAGCAGTCCTTTTAAGTGGTGGGAGAGCTACCACTACCGCTACCCTGTGCTTGCACGTCTTGTTAAAAAATACCTTTCAGCACCACCAACTAGTGTGAACTCAGAAAGAGTTTTCTCAGGTGCTGGTGAATTGTACAGTGACAGAAGAAGTCGTTTGCTGCCTCAACTTGCTGAAAAATTACTCCTTATTAAATACAATTTTCCAATGGTTGGGAAGATATACAAGTATTGATAACATTATGTGTACAGTGCATGTGATTTTGATGTTAAGTGCAATGTGATTGTTGTAAGTTATAGGTTTGTTTGCAGGCAATGTTTTACTTTGCTTGTACACTGTGAGTGATATGACTGATAAAATCATTAAAATTTATTATGGCTGATTTTTCAGTGATTTATAAATATCGGATCGGCAATGATTATCGGCCAGCCTATATAAAAGCACAATCGGTTATCGGTACATCCATTATTTTCATATCGGTACACCTCTAATGATAGCACTCCCGAAGGAAACTTCGAATAACCGAGTCTCTGACATCGTCCTGCACGTTCAGTAAAATGGAATGGATTTCTTTAGCGGCACAGACTAGCCCAAAATATTTAACAGTAAACACCCTTCCGTATGATCCACGGCCTATCTCTTTGTTTAGTGGCACAACATTTTTAAGAACAACTCTTTCGGACAAGCTGTTCTCCATTTAATATCTACTAATAGACAAGGGGTACTAAATGTCGTCGGTACAAAAGCACTACACGGGCGCTTATACTGCTAGCAAGGGCCTGCAACTCCCTGAAATCTTTAAAATCGGGCAGTTTCTCCGTATTTTCCGGATGTTGATGTTACACGAAGCAACGTAATTATAAATACTTTAGAAATACATAGAAATCTAATCAAAATATCGAAATACAAGCCGAAACCTTAAGATCTTGAAATCTTTCCTAAAAATCTTGAAATCCTGCCAAAATTCTTGAAGATTTGAAATCTTGTACAATATTTTTGGGAGTGCGGGCCCTCGACTGCTAGCGATAGCGCCCTGTAGGTTTGGCCACGCAAGACTATCCTTCACCATATCGTTTAAAACAAGAATGAATATATTATTGGATAAATATATGCCTAATTCTCTACTCTGTTAGAGAAATATAAAGGTTTCCAAATTATAGCTACCTAGCTGCTCTATTAGAGTACCTAGAATGTTCTATAACATTCACTACCCTAATAGAGCAGTCAATGGCGCAACTCTATGATTTAGCCAAACCATAGATAACAAGTTGATGTTCTACCATCTAAAAACCAGGCGATGTGTAAGTTAAACCACTGTTAATCTCAGTATATTGTAATAGTAATTAATGACGTCACGAGTAAGTCATGTGAGCAAAGACTCATCACTAAGGAGCACATAGCAACGCATACAAATTTAATTCTTTTGTTTAAACCGATTTTATACTCCAGTACTTTAGTAATAAAACTTTTAAAAAGAGTACAAAGTTGTTTTAAGCCGAAATTCTTACTGTAACACTATGGGCTAGTCTTGTATTATAAACTCCGCAACCCGCACGGCACGCCCACTTTCAAAACTGAAGCGCTCCGTCTTGTTAGTAATGTACAGCTGTTCAAACGGCTTTTACTATGGAATGAACGGCTAACACTGCATTACCTTGTTCTTATTAGTCTGTTACTCACGGCGCGCTTCGTTACTAAGGCCCCGCCCATCAGTAATATCGATAGCAAGTGTCATAGAAAAGCAGTAGGACTAATTTGATTGGTTATTCAGGCTTCATTTCACGTGAATAGTTTTTAATAGCCTGGGGGGCGGACACACACACACACACAAACACACACGCATACCGACGTTTTCACGAAAACGATTTCAAGAAACGGGAGGCGATTTATTCACATCATCTGATGCCCAGTATACGGAAACTTGTATATTTACCGTGTCATAGCGCATAGGATTTTTATTTTCTTACTGTTTACGGACATAGCATTAGGTTGCATTTTAATATAACGGAGTCAATATACGACGAATACAAATTCAATTTTGTTTTGGTAGCTCGATCGTATGATTTTGTTTAGTCTTAATGGATGAACTAGTTTCAAACGAGAAGCCGTCGTGGGCTAAACAATTGAAAAGACGTGGCTTGTATTACGAGGGATTGGTGGACGGTGATGATATTGAACCGCTTTTAGAAGCCCACAGAAGAAGCACTGTCACCTCATATGGAACAAGAACAAGCAGCAGGTTGACTACTAAGCCAGCAACTTCTGAGAATGCTCAAGGTACTGAAGGCAATGGTACTGTTAATAAAGCAGTCATCCAAAACAAGGTACGTATATACAATACATACTATATATTACATACTACATAGCTTGCTATATCCTCATATAATATAAGCAATCTTTATATAGAAAAAAGTAAAGTTATTTTGGAGTCACACAGTTGGATGTCACACTATTGAGCTGAATAGTACACCTTTTAGCTTTTAGCATTGTATATTTCACAATAAATCAGCTTTTACGATGAAGGGTTCACTTTCTGAATCAGGATGGTGAGTTCAAAATGGATATCCATAAATTTCAGATATTTAATCAGCCCTAAAACAATGTTTTAACTTAGTTGCCATGTGATGTCGCAATTGTTACAGGCACTTCAACAGGATAAGTATTTAACACCACCAGGAGTCACTATTCCAGCAGAGTATGTACAAGTGGTTCCAGAGTATGCTCAACTTGCTGAAATACTCCATCAGTACAACCGTAAGATACATCGTGTTGCTCCCGATGGTAATTGTTTATTCAGAGCATTAGCTCATCAGGCATTTGGTGATCAGATGTATCATGCTCAAATGCGTAAAGCATTAGTCAAATTGATTAGTGATAATATGGAGAAATACAAGGCACTTTACATGGGAAGAAGGAAACTATTCAGTGAACATGTTAACTGTATGTTTAAGGATGGAATGTGGGGTACGCAGCTAGAAATACAAGCAGCAGCTGATTACCTTGGTCTACCCATATATGAACTAATGTACTGTTCTGCCACAAATAGTCACAAATGGATAGCTTTCAAGCCACGGCACGTGTTAGCAGAAGAAATGGTACCACAGCCTCATTTTCCATTTACAGTAGACCATATTGAATTGCTCCACAATAAATACCATTATGACAGCATCATATCTGGCAACGAGTGCAAACTGCAAACACCCAGCCTCAATCCTGTTGAAGATACACAGATAATGCATATTACATAATAACAGTTGTACATTATATGTATATATATTCATATTCATACATATGTGTAGAGTATACATGGCATTTTTGTATCATGCTTATTACACATATACATGTAAATTCATCTGCATTATAGCTACTCCACTTATGGAGGCTTGCACATTATTAGTAATTATAGCTCAAGTTTGGGAAAGTCCCCGGATTTCTCCCTCGTGTAACAATATTAGCTAGCCACAGTATAGTGCATGTAAGTTAATCTGTGGTCAGAATGTCAGCTAAAAGATTAATAAGTAGCGTGTTTTACAATTTATTATGTATAACTTACAATTGAGGTACCAGTATAAGAGTAATGACACAATCAAGGTCAAAGTTGAATACTACGCGCCGTTTGTAAGAAAATAAAATCCTATGCGCTATGACACGGTAAATATACAAGTTTCCGTATACTGGGCATCAGATGATGTGAATAAATCGCCTCCCTTCAAGAAACCAGGCGCGCGCTGCGGCCGGCGCGCGCCTGGTTTAATAATACCCATGGCCAAACGCATCACAAAGAAGCCAATCAAATTTGAGAAGCCGCATGCATTGCGGGCGCGTGTGTTACCCACACGAGTACCCACGTGTTGTAAACCTCGAATCACTTCGTCTCGCTTTTTGTCGGAAACTATAATCTCCGATCTGGGGAATGAAGATTGGTTTGTTGCCTGCGCGTCGATCACGAAGATGGCAAATAACTGGTTTGAAAGAGTTATTCTCAAAAATGTAGTACCGCTGAATAAAGACCTTGGACGTGGATCGTACGGAAAAGTATTTACTGTGAAATACTGCGGGCTAGTTTGCGCCGCCAAAGAAATCCATTCCATCTTACTGGAAGCGCAAGACGACGCTAGAGAGTCAGTTATTCGAAGCTTCCTGCGGGAATGCTGGTACTGTAGCGAACTGCGGCATCCCAATATTGTACAGTTCATGGGAGTATACTTTGGTGGATCAAATGGTAAACAGTCAAATTTACCAATTATGGTGATGGAGCTGATGGAGCAAAGCTTGACTAGTTTGGTAGAGAAACAAAAGGGTATCGAGATGAAAGTAAAAACGTCAATTTTGCTTCATGTGTCACTCGGATTGAGTTATCTTCATGGTCAGGATGAACCGATTGTTCACCGTGACTTATCTCCGAACAACGTCCTACTGACACCTCACATGGTTGCAAAGATCAGTGACCTGGGAATAGCTAGGGTGTTAAAGCCACACACCGACACCCGGAAGACAAGAAGTAAACTCACACAGGTACCAGGTACTCTGGATTTTATGGCACCAGAAACATTTTATGACAACCCGACATATGACACTTCCATCGATGTGTTCTCATTTGCTGGAATAGCTCTTCATTTGATATGTGAAGAATGGCCTACACCAACCCACCCAACGCAACTTGATGCCAAGACAGGAAGGCTTGTGGCATTCACTGAAGTAGAACGACGCCAGAAATATTTTGATAAGATGAGCAGTAAAATTTCAACAGCATTAAAACCGCTACTAAAGATCTGCTTGGACAATGATCCTTCACAACGTCCATCAATTACTACAGTGTCTGAAAACATTGAGTTACTAAAGGTAATGGTTGAAGGTACATATATACGTAGCAATGGCCATGAGCTACATGGTTGATGTATATTTTCCAATAGCATTAGCATGCAGACATTACAGGCTTACCTGCCATAATAATAATACCCTATTTTGATCAATGTAATTTTTCAAAAATTTTCAACTTTCGAAATTTTATAAATGCTCAGTGCTTTAGTTGGAGTATAACAGCATAGTCAGTCATTTTTGATAATTTAAATGATAGGCGAAGTTGTTTTTTGAAATTTTCACATTCAAAATTTTTTGGTTATTGGTAGCTAAAACTGTTTACCAAGCTGATGCTTATTGCATGAGTATGGCTATAAAATATAACATGTAGCTATATATGCTATAACCACACTACATAGTTCCTATAAACACATTAACACGTTTTGCTCAAAATATTTTGTCGAGAAATTTTTGCTCCGGAAATAAAACATTTAGGCTACAAAAACTTTTCACATGCATGCATGTCAGTTTTTGTTACACAAAATTAACTGATCAGTAGAGGCCTAACATGAGTAAGAAAATTTTTAGGTATAAGTGCATGGTTTAATAATTCCAAAATCTGTAACAAATATTTCCCTAGGCTATAAATATGTTATGTAGTATATTAAGCTTTTTGGAATTACCTACAGGATGTGAAGACAGATGAATCCAAATTAGGTAACAATGGCACTGCAAAGGTCAAACCACCAATTCAACGTCGGACTGTCTTTCATAGTAACACTGCTCCTCAAATCAACACCGTACCAGTTCATGAATCCCTAGTATCTTCATCTGCCAATGGTTATCAACGCGCTGGAAGCCTGTCCCACTCCAAGAATCCTTCCACCTGTTATACTGACTTCACTACTTCTCTACCCAGCAAATTTGATCCAAAAAGTTACCTAGAGTATCATTCCGACAGTCCTTATGCTAATGTTGATTTCACGGCTTCTCTGCCCAGCAATTTTGATGCAAGAACATATCTGGAGTCACAGTCAAACAGTCCTAATTTTTATAGTAATTCTAACAATACTTCTCGTACTTCTCTGCCCAGCAATTTAAATGGAAAAGTACTACAGCGTCGACCTATGCCCAAGCCTCGTGCATCTTCGCTCAACTCTTTTGATGATCCTACAGAAGTCAAATCTTCAAGCCACAACTCCTGCCCTCCAAAGGTACTAACTAAATGATTGAGTGATATAGTTATGTATTATGTATGTATATACCATAAACGGTAAACTTTCGAGTGGGAAAACTTTCGCGGTTAGATTAGAAAATGAACGTTCACGGGAAAACGTTCGCAGTAGCAGCTTCTTTTATAAGAATGTCTATTGCTAGCTAACCTATTCGTTGTAAAACATTCGCGGTAGAGCAAAAAACCACAAAAGTTTTCCCACTCAAAAGTTTTGTTGTATACGGTATACTGGTATACTGTTAATCAGTAGCTACGTAATTTGCTAATGTCTTGAACAGTGGTGTTGCCAAGGATGGGCCTGGATGGACACATGTCTGTTTAACTCCAAGTGGAATACGTAGCTAAGAATATGTTGCTACAGGACCTGTCTATATGAGCTAATATAATGTATGTGATCATTATATATAATGACTTTTATGGAAAGGTGTCCATCCAATGGAACATGCCAAGCTACACACCACTGGTTGTGAGCATAGCAGAGTTTAAAACTTGCAACTGTTACGTATACTGGCTTGTATCTAGGCCACGCATATACAGTGTATAAGGGCTATATATCGCAATATTAAACTTGTAGATATGCCCATATCAATATGTCTAATCAGCCATTAGCCATATTGTGATGAAATCAGTTGAACTTTCTATGGCTGATACAGTTTATCAGATTATGAGAGCAATTGTGATGTATTCCTCAATCATAAATGCAATGATGATCGATGTTACCTGTCTATGTCAACCGTGGACTGTGTAATACTATGTGATTGTATAATACTATGCCTTACGTGTAGTTTTTCATATGTACTGATAACTATCTGTAACTACTACTACTACTACTACTACTACTACTACTACTACTACTACTACTACTACTACTACTACTACTACTACTACTACTACTACTACTACTACTACTACTACTACTACTACTACTACTACTACTACTACTACTACTACTACTACTACTACTACTACTACTACTACTACTACTACTACTACTACTACTACTACTACTACTACTACTACTACTACTACTACTACTACTACTACTACTACTACTACTACTACTACTACTACTACTACTACTACTACTACTACTACTACTACTACTACTACTACTACTACTACTACTACTACTACTACTACTACTACTACTACTACTACTACTACTACTACTATAAAATCTGGTTTTCTCATACCCAGACTCCCAGTTACAAATTAAAGTTTGTCCACAAAATATTACAACATCAATAACTTTGTGTATAGACTGTAATCTCCCCACATCCCACTTAAGTGCAAAACTTTACCTTTGAATAACTGATCAATAAAAATTATTGTTAATGTACCCTCAAGCTTAGTAATGTGTCCATGTGAGCACTTTTCAGGGGGTAGGAATAGGGAGGCACAAGGACTATATAAGGCCCCTTAGTTACAGTAGCAGGGTTCTGCCCACACTGGCCAGCAGCACCTTTTAAAAGCGACCAGTACAATAAAAGTTCTTACGTGAAATATTGATGCATGCATTACATGCAGGCCTATTATGTCATCTTAAGCTGCCACTCAGAAATTCCTGGGCAGAACTGTGCAATAGGCAGTAGTAAATACAAGGTAATAACCTGTCAATTATCTCCCAGTGCGTGGGCGGATCAAAGAAGCCGCCAGGGAGATATTATAGTTATCAACCATATCTCCCTGCCCAGAAACCTTTAAGATTAGCCTATTTATAGCTGCTAATAACAAAGTTTCTACACCCAAACACCTTTCGTGACAAATGATCTAGTACAAGCGAACAAGCTTTGTGGAGATAATCAAGTTATACCCCATTCACTCGTATGGTATCCTTGTTATTAACACTCGACCTCAGTCTCATGTAATAACAAGGGGTATAACTAATACGTATCATGGGGACCATTTTTATCTTCCCCTTCACCCCATCTGCAGCTTGTTAAAACCATTTTGCCATTTGTCTACTTTCCATTCCTAATTTCAAACTGTGTTAATAACCTCTAAAACTATAGTAGGTATGTATTACATTATACTGTATAGTCCAAACTTTTCACGGAATGAAAACCCCAGGAATTTCATGTTTTTTATTCACGTATCAGATAAGCTTTGTACGCACCGGTGTACAGTATACATAGGAAGTACAATAGTCATGATTACATTTTTCATGAAGGTAATTTACTTGCAAAATTTACTTGCAAAATTTACTTGCAAAATTTTCCCTTCAAAAATTCAGACTACGGTAAGCCAGGGAACCTTATAGTTTTTAGCTAGCCTAAGTTACAATAGACAGTTATCTCCCAATTACTATGAATGGCACAAGTTTAGCAAATGTGGTGAATCAATCTCCTAGTTTACCAAAACATCTAATTTGTAATGGCTTCCGCCAAGCACCTGTTTTTTACATAGCTGATTTGCCTTTGTGCCAAACTTTCATCATTTGCAGTTTTAGAGTTATAGATAATTGTTATCCCACAAATTCACCAACATATTGTTGTACTGTACATGACTATACCTATATCTTTTATTCTGCAAAATCTGTCCCAACCAGCTGGTTTCAACTCTGGACCATATGTAATGAATGTAGTTGGTTGTTCATGGTCATTGTAGCTTTGATTAAATAACTATATTCATACCTCACCAGCTGTTCATGTATGTTTACAGATATTCAATGTATGACATGTTGGCAAATATTCCATATGTTTACTTATGATTGAAATTATTTGCTATTACCATAAATATGTATTGTGTATTGTTTATTGTATACGTAATATGCACACAGCTGATACTAAGGTTAACTTTTTGTCTATGCTTATACGCATGCATATCTATCACACATGTACACAGACTGACATTCAGCAGTTGGTTAAACAGTACAAAACTGCTACAATAGGATTCACAAAAGAGAGCAAGCCTGAGAAGGTACATACATATATTATTCATACTTACAAGTATATGCATAGTTTTATATACAGGTCCCTCTAATGCCTGCACTACAGACTGGTAAACATAGCATCAAGTGGAGGCGTTGTGCTAACCTCATGTACCCCATGTATGCTGCATCGGTTGCCGCTGACAAAGAATACGTTTATGTCATGGGTGACTGTGCAGAGAAGGAAGCTTTGAATGTGGTTTTTGCATATTCGATTGCTACCGATTCATGGAGAAAGTTGCCTCCGTCAGACCACTGCTGGGGTGTCCTCCAGATGGTCGGTGATAAGCTCACGATTTTTGGTGGCATAGATTGTTACACTAAGAAGAGAACTAACAGAGTATCAACGTTTGATAAGTCTACAAAAGATTGGAGGCATTTTTATCCTGATATGATAGATGTGAGATTTCGGCCTGGCGTGGTCACACATCTCAGTCATGTTATAGTTGCCGGTGGCAACAAAGATTCAATAAATGTCCGCAATGACATAGAAGTTCTGAACTGGCAACAGCGTAAGCGATGGGTCAAATCCTCGGTCTGCCTACCAGTGCCCATGTGGGCATTCTCACCAATCATATGCAACGATGAGTTGTACATAGTGGGGTACAGTGGAGAAGGTAACAGGACTCACAGGGAAGCATACAAAATTCATATTGTCTATATCACTTCATCTGTTGGGCAGAAACACCAGGGAAGAAATGAATGGATCAACCTACCTCCGTCTTCATATTATTATAGCAGTTTGATTCCTAACTCTTCTCCACCAGTGTTTGTAGGAGGCGAGGATGGACAAGGTGTGCAGTCATCCAATGTCAGCATGTATGACTCCTTCAGTAACTCGTGGAGATACATTGATTCTTTGTCCAGCCCAAGGGCTGGTGTTGCTATAGCAACCATCGACGATTATTCTATCGTTATCATTGGTGGATACACAAAGGGTCACAGTACTACAGCAGCTAAACTGTCTTCCCTGCCAATGGTAGAGATAGGACAAGCTGAGTTGGCTTAGTTTGTTAATTTTTGTTAGTTGTAATGAAGGGAATAGAACATCTCGTATATATATATATGTACATATGTATATAGCTGTGTATGTAGAATGTATGTGTGTGCCTCTACGTATACGTTCCAAAGGTGATGCATCAAAATCTTATAATTATTTATTTAGGGGAAAATATTGACAAGTACAGTACCTGTGAACACAATAGCAATAATTTTTTCATATAACCAAAAAGTTTCCCTTGAATGTACAAGAGTAATTAGCTGTAAAATCTCCCCCAGGGCATGCAGACAGGTTGGCTTATTTGCCAAAACTTTTTCTGTCATCTTTGCATGTTCATTCAGTAGCTACTGAGTACTGACTTGCATAGCAAGTTAAATATTTGTCATACAGTTCGTGAAATGAAGGCAACATACAGTACATGGCTTGAACAACGTCCAGCAATCCTGATACGTATGTCCATATAAAAACAATAGTAGAAATGTACACAATTTCCAACTGGTAAGAAAAGTCTTTGCAATTTTTATTACTATTTGAGCATCAGATGTATGTACAGTATGTAACTACACAACGACAAATTACATTAAATATTACCATAGTAGGGGGCCATGGCCCCTCTTAAATTTTAAAGCTTTCCATAGGAATTCCATTTTTGTAATAGAAAATCACTCTAGTTTAGCTAAGTGGCCCTCCTAACTTTCAGTAGCTTCCTCCTCCCCTGAATATTACTACGTATATATAATACGTATACATATTTATAAACTACTAATACTACTATAAATACATAGCTATGGTATATAATTAGTGACATTACTACTATACATAGTATTATAGCCTACACACCTTCCATGGAAAAAAACCCTGCATATATAAATATATATTTCTATATAAGGAAAAATAAAATAAATATTAATGGTAGTGTTTTTTTAATTCCTTTCCTGTCCTTCTGGAGTGCAGCGGTACACTGAGTGAGTTTGATGAATAATCGGGAACAGCATAATTCTCCCTGAACACTTTGAAGCTATCTGTGAAGTAGTTGTCAGAGGCGATTTCTCCTTGGTTGGCTGTCGACAGCCGGACGTAGATGTCATCGCTGAACACTCGCACGTCGTGCGTCCGCTGTTTCACCCCTTTGGACTTCCTCTGTCGTCGCTGAGGATGGTGTGGATCTATGGCAACATAGAGGCTCTCCCCCTCAGCTAATGTGATCTGGTGACGATGCCAAGGGCATATGATACACATCCGTCCATCAATATCCTAGTAGAGAATGTCTATAGTTTAGTGATGTACAGCTCACACATCTGGTGTAGCTATCAACTTATATCTTATATTGGCTGTAACTATTTTATATCCTTTAGTAGCCAAGGTATTATTTCAGGTTGAGCTATTCACCCACCACATATATAATACTAATTAAACAAAAAAAATCCGTCTGCGTAGACTTAGATTGTGAAGTTATTCAGTGACTTCAGTTTCAGTCCCAGTAGACATTAATGTGAAGCTTAATTATAATCTATGAAAAGAATTGTGTGATTTGTGTTCAAGCTTACACAAGTACTACGTATTTCCAATGCAGTTTATTAAGCTGATGTCTACCAACATGAGGACCAGGGAGGCAGTTTTCCCTGGGCCCAGGATGTACAGGGCCCATTAATATATTACACTGGGTACTGTAATACAAGACTCCAATTCTTTTGCTCCAGGCCTCCAAGTACCTTTGGTAGCTCTGACGAGGACATGTAATTTACAATGTAAGTTTAATGGGTGAAGTACTGTCAGTAAAAATCAAAATGATGATACACGTGTCAATGGTATTGTAAATATGGGGTCAGAATCGTTGATGATGCTGCTGCCAAGAATGGCAAATACATCAAAACAGATAAAAAGAAGCGAACATACGTACGTAGGTGTATTGTAAACTTGTAAGAGAGAATGGTAAAGTACTGCAGACCTAAGAGCTCATAAAAAATTTATCACAAAATATTCATATCGTGAATGCTTGACAAAGTATCAATCATGATACTGAAATGGCAGTATCTAATTGAGCTATCCACGGTTAAAATCACTGTCTAGGCTTTCAACCCGTGCATAGATCAATTTTCTTCATATGCGTAGGCCTATTCAATGGGTATTGTGATAGTATACTAGCAAAGATCACAATGTCAATATTTATTTAATATCGCGATATATCACCAAAACAGTAGTATTGCTCAGCCCTAAGCTCAATGTTCTACATATGTTACATTCCAATCCTGTGTTCAAGGGGCATACTGTCTATGACCTAACCATAAATAAGTGTTATCTACAATAAGCATGTACGTACTTGTCTTGTGGATTTCATCAAGATTGTCTGAGTCAGGATTTGCCAAAGTTTACTGACAAAAGTTTTCCAATATGTGGTAAAACAATATCAAATTTTAGACACCTTAATTTTTGGACTTTTGTGAAGCATGTACTGTATTATATACGTAAATACTCACAACTGAGTGAGTGACTGCAGTCCATTACAAATATACTGTAGTATGTAGGAACATCAAGCTAAGAGATTAAAATATTTTTACATTTTATTCAAACCAGTTTTAATTGATACAACACCATCCGTCATAGCATAGGATACACAGTGCATAGCATAATAAAATATTATATCATGTGTTCATATTGAGGAGTGCATGTGATCAAACTGCATTAATCTTTAAGCTTAAGGTCATTGTAGTAGGGCTGAGCAATAGTGAAAATTATGCTATCATGATTAATACTATCACAATGGTTGGCTTGTGTAAAGAAAAGATCAAGAATTATCAGTGGTCATGCCGCCATTTCATAACAATCAAACTGGCAAGTATCCTATTCAAATGAGCAGGCACTCTACTGTATCTTATTCATGTGAGTATATACTATCAGGATAATCGCTCATCCCTACATTGTGGTATTGCCACTGTTAGCTAAAGCCACAGGACTGTGAAACCTCATTATTACCATCTCTGTCTGTTATAGTGCTGTATTTAAACTGTTTTGAGAATAAATTTTGAGGATGCTCAGATGTCTTTAACTGTACAAAATTTTTAAGTTAGTAGCTAAACTTTTGAGGTTGTGAGCCAATCCACAAAAAGAGCAAAATTTTATACCTTCCCAACATATATGGTAGCACAATTTATATGGAAGCATTTTATGGGAAAATTTGACTGGGAAAAGTATTGATGGACAGCATCTTAGACCACCATATATTATACTACTGGAAACTATTGAAACAGAAAATTTTATGTAACAGATTGCAATGTAGCTCCACTAATATTTTCCTTGGCAAAACATTGGTCAATTAAAATCTTGCTAGAATCACAGTATATCACTATATACAACATATTTAAAACCATTATACGAATATACTACATGTATACATATATGCTGACCTCAATGTCACCATTGACTAATGGTCCACCAGTGTCTGAGGAGGAATTATACACAGTGTGAACCATACGTACATACCATAACATTATTATTATGGAGACTAAATTTTAGACTTTTTAACTTTTGGACGCTACAGAAATACTCACAATTGAGCAACTGCAGCCTATTACAAACATACTGTAACATAAATTAATCAAACCTTCTTTAAATATCACACCTTACTGTGATATGGTAAACACTAAACACACTTGCCTATATATGGATCTCTGATCAAATGGAAATGTTAAGGTAAGAAGTCCAGCATATTATACAGTTTTAATACACACAGAACATGGAATAAGAACAAATATGTACCAGCACACATACATGCCATGCAGTTAGATATTTCTGAGGGAGAAAAATTTCATGAATCAGCTAGTTGAAGCTGACAGGGTTATACGTACATTAATGCTTTTTAGGGCGTAAATGTAGAGGGACAGAGATTTACAAAAATCCACGAAAAAGCTTGTATTATGACTCTGACATTTTTAGCTACATTACGTATACAGTATAGCAATACCATAATTTTGTCTGGGAGTGTGCCATGCGCAATGTATACGTATTTATAATGGTGACAATTTAGAGCAATTATTCCAGGTCATCAGCAGTATGATTTGACTAACCATAACCTTAAGCTAAACCGCTGCTACCATCATAAAGATATAATACGTATGTAGCAATATGTCCCTAGCATACTGTATGTACTATTAGAGTGTTTGGCTATGTTAGTTTAGCCTTTGCTGGACAGGTACAATTTTAAATTTTGTGAAATTGAATGTAGTGTCTAGAGTTATTGACTTGAAAGTTAATACCGAAGTGTTCACAAAGATGTCAAGATATCTGACTATTATTTCATATTCTGCATACACCTGTGTTGAGGCATTACTTTGTGGCCACTTATACAGCTGTAGTTTTCACCTACGAATGTACTATAATTTAGTGTTGTGAAGAAGCAAGTTGTTTTGTGAGATCAATAAACACCAGTGACCTGCGAATGTAGCTTGTTATGCTAATATGTACAGGCATATAAAAATACAGATAGTCATTTCAAATATGAGTCACTTTGTGAATATGCTAACAATTTGAAAATTAGCACCCATGTTTAGCATTCCAGTAGCCCACATTTTGTTGAAGTGGATGTACACACACACAATGTCTACTCTTCACATGATACCTGGTCACAAGATCATATGGAGTCATGTAGTAGTCCATGCCTGAGGGCATAGCCCAAGGGGGAATCATTATGGTACAAATGAACATGCAGACATGTTGATTTAAGTATTAATAACTGTATGTATCACTATGTATGTATGTTATGTGTTATATAGCATCACCATAGATACTAGAGAGTATCTATGGTATGAACCAAGCACCATTTTTCGCCCTAGAAAATGTAACGTAATAATAACAATTCAGGTAGAATTCCATGCTAAAATACTGTAAGCATAGACTCTGTAGCACCCACAATTACACTCTTACAAAATATGCAATGTTCTTTCTACACATTCCTGTAGGTATACATTGGACTGTTTCTTACGGTAGCAAAATAGGTCTAACGCGTACACGGAGCCTTTCGCGAGGAACAAGGCGATGTTCCTGTCCTGGACTTTCACGCATATCTTCTGCTGCTTGGTGAGATCACTAAAACTGGCCACCCGTATAAACCCACCATCGCTTACTCCAGCCATCGTGGTTGAAAACAGTCCCCCAAAATTCAATTGACAGGTGTCTCGTGACCTGCTTTTACTGTGTCCGCGGTGCAATAACATTAATATAAATAAACAATAAACCATGACTGAGGATAATACAGAGAACGAGGCAGAGGGAAGCATGTCTATAGGAGTTCTGGATGTCGTCTTGTTCGTTGGTTTCGTCATCGCCATTAGCGGGGTCATGTATTCCCGCGTCTTTCGTAAGAAGAAGGAAGAAAAGACAACCCTTTCGTTAAGCTCCGGACTGTAAGTTGTACCTTGTACGTTCCTATGTAACATGGAGCGATATGCCTATTGTTATGCTAATGAAATTCGTGTGGTTGTTAGCTGTGAAAGTGTAAAGTGTATATGAAAGAAATTAGTGTTACAAGTTTTTGATGCTGCATCTTGAAATGCAAGCCAAATTCAGTCTGCTTGATGTTGCATATTCAAGTTTAGTTGGTAGACCTTGTTTTCCAAAGCTTTGCTGTTTGTAGTAGTCTATTATAAGTGTCTACATCAAAATGTGTGGTCCGGTTTTAACTCTTGTTCAAGTAGGGGTACCCTTCATATTGGCCTTTAGCTACCTCCAGGTTAACAAAGAAACTATTAGGTGTATTGCCAATGCAAAGCTTGTTAATATTGTACGGGCAAGTTGTGACAAAACAAGTTGGCTGTTGAAACCAGTCCAGATCTTTTTGCATTGGTGCTTACACCGATAATGCGCTGCACAAAATATCCAGCTGTACTATATACGGACGAGCGCCTTTCACTACTCTCAGGGTATATGGTAGAAATTTAGTGCGATGGAACAACTGCACTACAGGAATATGGAGCAGTTTATTTTGTTAGAATTGCACATGGTTACAAATCAATGGTAGAATTATTTAAAATTTTAAAACAGGAATGCTAAAGCTGTAATTATCAAAGTTTCGTGGCATGCATGTGTTGCTGCTACTATATCTGACAGTACCCACACATAGGTAGCTGCCAATGATGCCATATATGGTAGTTTTATAATAACATCTATTTTGCCTTAATGCATGTCCATTTGTCCATTTACTGTTTGACCTTTAGTCATACTAAGCATATAGACTTGAGACAACATGTTAGATACATACAAACTGGCTTAATTTTGCTCCATTGCTTTTACTCTTTGGAAGTTTAGTGATCGATGTGTATCTCCTGAGCTACTGTGTGGTCCAAAGTTTTCTAGGGGTGAGATTGTGAGGATTTTCAAAATAAGGCTTTCCAGTTTTGTATTCATAAACTGCACAAGTAGACTTCACGAAATATTTGTAAATTGCAAGTGCAATATTCACTTATCATATTTCCGAAAGTTTTGTCATGAAATGTGCAGAAATTTTCTTCCTGTGACTACAATGAATAGCAAAGCATGCTAGTGTTGTGAACAGAAAATGTGTATTTTCATAATAACATGATTACAATTATGTTGTGCAAGTGTTGTTTGTGTGTGCGATACGCGCATGCATGTACGTATATGTGTGTGTAATGGTGTGCAAAGAAACATAATAATTGTACACACATATACAGTTACAGCATTGGGGTACCAGCTCAGAGCGACCTATCCATGATGAATGTTGTGTCATTCTTGGAGAAGATGAAAGCACAGGTATTATGAACACCCTATACGTGTATTGTATGTGCTTTGTCTGTAAGCTGTATCGTAAAAACTAACAGACCCCACATGCACACAATGATTTATATAAGTAAGCTATAAGTATGTATATTTATTTGAGCATTTATGCACTGATATGCAAAATAACCAATATTCCGATATAACCGACATATTGGCTATGAAAATCACCGATTCCGATATTAATACCAATATATTTTTATTCATCAATTAATTAGTTTCCATACTTGGAACATTCTCTCACTACAATAGTTACACAGATAGTTTCAATTTGCTGCTGGAACATGTTTAAATCACTAGTAGATACATGCATTCATGAAACTGATTGATCATAAAGCTTTTACGTACCTTTATGCCAATATTACCAATATCAGTACCGATGTTACCGATATCAGTGCCGATATAATATCAGTGCCGATATAATATCAGTAAGTCTAATGAATTTGAATTTTACCAATGTCTAGTATATTACCGATAGCAATATTACCGACAGCAATATTAATATCGATGCATCTCTATTTATGTACATATACGTAATGTAGGCTATGCCGCTATGTCTATGTAGTAAAGATCTGTAATATACAGTACAGCTGTACATACAGAGAGCTCAATTATAGCATATGTTCCATGGCTTATTGCGGTAGATAAAAGTATACGCCGTCATGCAGGGCATTTTTGTTACAAAAAATGTATTTCTATTACCAACATGTCCGGATGTTACATGTTTTGCTTTGTAACGTACATATGTTTGTCCAGACATGTTGGGTTACATAATAAATTATGTGATATGTCAGGCTATGTCCGGACATGTCAGATTGTGTCTGGACAGTGTCCATTTGGTGAGCATTAGTTCAAGCCTTGTTAACATAGTTCATTGTTTTACAGAAAAAGAAGGTTGTGGTATTTTACGGGTCGCAGACTGGTACTGGTGAAGGGTTTGCTGGGCGACTGGCCAAGGATGCTCGGCGGTTTGGCATGCCATCGATGATATACGACCCCGAGGATTGTAGTGACTGGGTAAGTGATTATGTGATTAAGGCCATCAATTGCATTGAACATGATAAAATATTCATACGTAGGTTTATTAATCGTACAATATATAACTTGTAATAAATAAACCCACCATGTCATGCATCAACAATTTACAACCTAGATTTGTTCTGGGATGATGAAATTTCTATGAACCTTCAAAATAGGGTTTTCGTGTTATGATTCACATCCCAGCTGGACTTTTCGATGTGGTTTAATCTGTAGGTACAGGCATTCACAACTATACATGTATTTGCACAAAGGAAATCTTGTGAAGTTTTCACAGAAATTTTATCCCAGTATTTTTTTAGAAAATAAATCCAGGGAGAGCAAATTGAGATTTTCAAAAATATAGAGGGCACAGTATTTTAACTGACTGTTGAGTGCAGCTGCTGACTAAGTGACAGTTTATCATTGAGGCCTAACTCAGGGGAATACTACACAAACATGTTATTATATGTTCTATGCTTGCCTTCATAGACAGAAACTCACCTCTCAACCCATGCAATTATTGAGATTTTGCATTCAAACAAATCCATTAAAACCCATTAAGCACCATTACTGCATGCAGTCATCATAATGACCTAACTACAGGCCAATAATGATGACATAATGATACATGTATCAGCTAATGAACTGAAAATTAGTTTATGAGCACAATATGAAATAAGAAGTTTACATAGTCAGTGACTCAGTGTATTATTATTTTAATGTTTGTTACTATGAGTTTAGTGTGCTGTGGTTAAATGATTTTACATTTTGTGGGTATTTAATTTTGCAAATTTTTATTTTGTTAAAATGAAAGTTTACATGTACATATTATTATCTCGCACTATACAGGATGATTTGAAGGGCATAGCATCAATAGAGGGGTCAATGGTGATATTTTGTATGGCCACTTACGGGGAGGGTGACCCCACAGATAATGCAGTGGAGCTGTACAACTGGCTGAAGAATGAGGACAGCCCCCCTGACCTGACCGGACTAAGATATACCGTAAGATGTTCTGCTTGTTATATATTTCGTGAGGTTAAGAATACATAAAGTATATGCAAGAATTTTGTGTGTGTGTGTGTGTGTGTGTGTGTGTGTGTGTGTGTGTGTGTGTGTGTGTGTGTGTGTGTGTGTGTGTGTGTGTGTGTGTGTGTGTGTGTGTGTGTGTGTGTGTGTGTGTGTGTGTGTGTGTGTGTGTGTGTGTGTGTGTGTGTGTGTGTGTGTGTGTGTGTGTGTGTGTGTGTGTGTGTGTGTGTGTGTGTGTGTGTGTGTGTGTGTGTGTGTGTGTGTGTGTGTGTGTGTGTGTATGTATGTATGTATGTATGTACGTACGTATGTAACTATGTATGTATGTATGTATGTATTTGTGTTGGGGATACAACGATATTGATATACATATTACAATATTTACTACTGCAATACAATACAATACGCCTGATAAAAAAAACATCGACATGTTGCACGTTGCAATTTACGTATTGCAACATTTAGTGCCTTCAAAATTGTAAGAATCCGATTATTACGTACACTACAAAATGACTGGACCTCTTGTAACCAGTAATATGCAGTATAATTTCTTAGTATTTTTAATTATCTTACACTAGTAGTAACAAATATTTTCTTTACACAAAATCTAGTCACAATTGCAATGCACGCAAAGGCAATTGTATGGTTATATAAGACTGCTGTCTTTCTTAGAACCATTAATTATACAACCAAGTAATAAGAATAATAAAAATTGCGGTTAAAACTGACGTCAAAATGGGCGTATATAAGTCTTAGGTAATTAAGTATTAGGTAATTAAGTATTAGGTAATTAATAAAAAACAGCGAAACTATGCATTCTAGACACATATACTAACCTTTAATCGGGTCCTTATTCAACGGCGTTCATTTAATATATAGGATTTTATTCAACTCCCTCTCTTCGTGTAAAATCGCTAAAATTCTAATAAACACCTATTCCAAGTGACCATGTGGAGTTTTGGATAACTCGTATAATATCGTCGTCGTGAACAAATTGCGTTGGCAATGGCTTTATAGAAGCCATGCCAACCCACCTTTGTGGTAAGTTAGTTTGTATTGGCTAAATAAACTTCATTACAACTAGCCCTATAGTCTGATTCAGTTATCCATGTATTTTCTATATCAGTACAGTATAATTATAGTGATTCATGTGTATCTGATGTGAATTATATAAATTATATTGCTAGCTCTATTAGAGAATACACACCATGAGTGTAAATGATCTATAACCTACTGCACTGTTATGCCTATATGATCTCAGAAAGTATAGCAATACTGTGACATATGGTTTTAATATCTTAGCGACAAACTAATTCGCTGGTGATTGATTCGTAATAACTGTACTTGGTTGTATGTCATCGTTACTAGTAATAATAATAATAATAATAATAATAATAATTATATGCAATGACTCATACATACATGTACACAGGTGTTTGGACTGGGTAACAAGACTTACGAACACTACAACACAATCGGTCGCTTTGTTGACAAGAGACTGGAGGAGCTTGGAGCGGAGCGGGTATGTGAGCGAGGTGAAGGTGATGATGACAGCAAGTGATTAGCACATGAACTTTACCTGTATAATATGTGCAGTGTATTGTACATCTTTAATATTGTATGTTTTAATATTGTATGTTTTAATATTGTATGTTTTAATATTGTATGTTTTAATATTGTATGTGTGTGTACACAGTATTGAAGCTGACTTTGTCACATGGAAGGAGAAGCTATGGCCTACTGTGTGTACTCATTTTGGCCTTGATATGAATGCAACTGGAAGGTGTGTGTGTGTGTGTGTGTGTGTGTGTGTGTGTGTGTGTGTGTGTGTGTGTGTGTGTGTGTGTGTGTGTGTGTGTGTGTGTGTGTGTGTGTGTGTGTGTGTGTGTGTGTGTGTGTGTGTGTGTGTGTGTGTGTGTGTGTGTGTGTGTGTGTGTGTGTGTGTGTGTGTGTGTGTGTGTGTGTGTGTGTGTGTGTGTGTGTGTGTGTGTGTGTGTGTGTGTGTGTGTGTGTGTACAACATACATATACATGTATATACACAGTAACTAATTTAACATCTCTCTTTGATGTATGCAGTGCTGGCAGAGACTACGATTTAGTATTACACGAGGACAAGTCCATCGACCAAGTGTTCACCGGAGAGCCACACAAGATACACTCTTACAAGAATCAGAAAAAGTATTGTGTCAGTGTAACTATGGCAGAGACAAATAAAATGGTCGGTCGATCACAGGACAATATCTGAACAAAAAACATCATATGTCTGATCATAAGTCAAAATGGTCAACCAAAATGTCCTATCAAAACTAACTACATGGCTGTGTTAGAGTATACAGAAGAAACAATGATGATTTAGTACTGTCATTAGATGCTTAGTGATGTGTGTCCTCATGCACTTCTTAGAAACTTGAGTAGTTTGTATACACACATGTACAAAGCATACAGCTACAGGCGTCAGGTCATGTCCTACCAAGACTTGTTATACCCTGACACACTGCAAGATCAATTCAAATCCAGTTATATTTGTCTCTACCCAAATTATATTTTTCTCTATTTGTCTCTTGATTTTCCGATTGTTTTATTAGGGAAATGTGTGTCATGTCATTTTGCACGCATACGTACGTACATACATAGTCACATGTGCACAAATGCACGTACGTACATGCAACACACTCAGTACAATTGTTAACACATAATCATTGCTACAATACATACTACAATAATGTTATTGTCCACACACTACAATATGTACATACTACAATATTAATGTTATTGTGTCCACACACTACAGACAATACAATATGAAGAACCCATTCCTGGCTCCAGTCAGAGTGAACAGGGAGTTACACAAAGGAGGAGATCGATCGTGTATGCATATTGAACTGGACATCACTGACAGCGCCATAAGGTCAGTACTAATATCATAAGATCACCTTAAGCATTACTTTGTTGAACCACCACTCAAAAATGTCGTGCATCATTTTACATGTACACATGACCGTTACATACATGCTACATGCTTGTAACATTAGTGTTTAGGGGATATGTTACAGTAATGATAATATGCATGTATGTAACATGTAGGGTTGGGCAATATACTGACTTTTTAGTCATACCGCGATATCACTTTAATACCGACTAGGATTTTTAATACCGAAATACCGTATTTAGGTATTATTTTAGTATTTATTCATATATTTAAGTAATTTATTGTGTATTTAGATATATTTTGAATTTATTATTATTTAAATATAATTGGTGTTGGGAATTTACACCTTATTTGATAGTAAAATAATACACGAATGTGATGCATTTGTGTGAAACATGTCATTATGTCATTCAAACATATCAGTACATCAGTTGTTGTGTGTGCAGTAAAATCATATAATTATTTACATTTAGTCAATATTTTAGTCATGCCAAGGTATTTTAGTCATACCGAGGTATTGATTATCAAGGTATACCGTAAGAAGGTATTGTTGATACCACCCAACCCTAGTAACATGTACAACATTTTAAGAGTAGGGATCCTCATTAATCAGGCAGATAAGGTCAGAAAACTGGTGTAAAATAAAACTGTTAAGATTCATGCACCATATAAAAAGCAAACAGCTAAACAAACCCTCACAGTTTGATCTCTAGAATAACCTTTATATGTATCATTTTACTCATCATTAAATTATGATTAGAATGGTCATACGTATGTATTGTCAGACAACTGTAAAACAACTTCTCACGTTTTGCACGGTGTGCTGCCTTATGTTTGCGTGTAAAAAGTTAGCCAGCATTAATCAAATTCATTTCTCCACATGACAGACGACACAGATGCCCCTACCACCACAAATTACAGCTACATAGCTACAGTACTTCGATTCACCTGGTGGTTTGGAGAGTGGTTTTAACAGCGGCTTCACCTTTGATCATACACATCGCGCTACATGACATGCTCGCAGCGGTGCTTTAACTATACGTACATATTATGATATTAATGGCCAGTTCATCATGCAGACATTTTCCAACCAACTTTAGTATTTGATAGAACAAATTTATTAATGGGGAGGTCAGTATATATATTTACAATAGGAAAACAAATGTCCGGACAATTTTCAACCTTTGTAATTATAAGCACTACAGATTTTATTGTGTACTAGATTAGTGCTCCTAGGGCAAAATATTGAAGAATCAAGTGTTACTCATGTCGTTGCTATGCAGGTACACGGCAGGTGATCACGTTGCCATGTACGCTGAGAATGATGCTGCTCTGGTAACGAGGATCGGTGAACTGCTTGAGGTTGACCTTGACCAGATCTTCTCTCTAGTAAATAAAGATGGTGAGCATAATGTGAAATAATTGCTTCAAAATGATTTTGTTAACAAGACAATGTTTATATGTTACACTTTGCATGGCAGAAGTTCCTGGCCGCTATCCTCTATATACAGTACATTGTATGATGTAACTACATCTAAAGGAACGCTGTGTCGGTAGTATGAATTGTTGATGTTTTATCTACCTACAGAGCAGGCATCAAAGGTTAATCCATTCCCCTGTCCGACCACTTATCGTCATGCACTGCTACACTACGTCGACATCACCAGTCTGGTGAGGACTAATGTGTTGAAGGAGTTGTCAGAGTACTGCCGTGACGAGAAAGACAAGCAACACCTTAACAATATTACCGCTCCCACTGATGAGGGACAGGTATGCTACATTGAGAAGTATAAATGCATTGAGAATTATAAATACATAAATACATTGAGAAGCTTACATAAATACATCGAGAATTATAAATACATTGAGAAGCATAAATACATTGAGATTTATAAATATATAATTTACACTCACATGGTTGATTTTTGTAGGCCTGTGCAGTCAAATACGTATTTCATAATGTTATCATCTTACCCGTAGCAAGCATACGCTGAGTGGATAGTGAAGGATCATCGACACATTGTCGCAGTTCTTGAGGACCTGCCGTCGCTAAAACCACCCATCGATCATCTGCTAGAGTTGCTACCCCGTCTGCAAGTTAGATATTACTCCATTTCCTC